>JAWHQI010000400.1:1800000-2021232 GCA_033032865.1 Dactylorhiza incarnata | reverse complement strand
GAAAATTATGAAACTCTGGATTTGGTCTTAAATATGTAGTATGGACCTCAATAAATTTGTTGAATCATAGGATCGAGTATTTAGTGTACTCCCCTTCATGAGCATCAAGGCGTTGAGGATGGTCTGCGTTTAGCAAATTGAAAATTTTGGGTTGTAGGCCAAATTGGATTATATTGATTGGAAAGTGAGGGCCTAATGGTAATTATATGGATATGAGAGGACCCTTGGAGAGAATTAAGGTTTGATGTGTACAACCCTCATATTTTCCCAGCCGGTGTGACCCGACGTGAGTAGGGTCGTGATGGAGAGGGTGACTGTGACGCAACGAACCTTGGATCCAAACCGGAGAGAGGAGGCCCGAGGGGCAGACTTCCCCACTCGCCACCCCTTGGGGAAGAGTAGGGAGGTTCCCCCCTCCCCACTCGCCAACCCCCTTGAGGGGGCGGGTAGGGGAGGTTCCCCTCTCCCCACTCGCCAACCCCCTTGGGGGGGCGAGTTAGGGGAGGTTCCCCTCTCCCCACTCGCCAACCCCCTTGAGGGGGCGGGTAGGGGAGGTTCCCCTCTCCCCACTCGCCAACCCCCTTGGGGGGCGAGTAGGGGAGGTTCCCCCCTCCCCACTCGCCAACCCCCTTCGGGGGCGAGTAGGGGAGGTTCCCCCCTCCCCACTCGCCAACCCCCTTGGGGGGCGAGTAGGGAGAGCTCCTCACTCACCCTTCTTGGGCATGTGGGGTCTCGAGTAGCCTAGTTTGGACCTCCGACAAGAGGGGGAGTGGGTACCTCGAGTCCCACTCGCCTCCTCCTGCGTTGCCTGTTCGTGATCATGGTCGGACTGCTGATAGCAGGATTTTGGCTATCCACAGTCCAATTTTGGCTATCCGCAGTCCATTTTGGGAAAATCTATAAATAGACCCCCATGGGCACCTTGGGAAGGGTTGGTTCCGACTCCCCCCTCGCGTGTGAGCAAGCACTACCCTCCCTCCCCCTGTCATTGAAGGTGGACGGTGAGGTGATCCTTAGTGCCCTCCAAGGTGCCCAGGCTCAGCATTGGCTTGGGAGGGGAAGTTCCTTGTGAGCTTCCGGGTGTGTGGTGGGACCTCCACGCCTGCAGCTTAGGGGTCCATTTGTGGACTCAAGTGTTCATCAAGGGTAAGGGTCTCTCAATTCTTAGTTACTTGTCAAGGGTCTTAGCTTAGGTCAAGTAAGAGTTAGCCGCATCCCCCTTTCGAACGCTGAAGCCGGGAAACTGGTTTCAACATTATGGTGCGGTGAGCGTGGAAGCGGCTAGTTCGGAAAGCTCTGAGCCGAGTCTCATGGCGGGAAGCAAAGAACCAGAGAGCTCACCTCCTCCCATCAAGTTGCGGCCGTTGATAGGGGAGGAGGAGGCAGATGAGGCAGATCATTTGTTGGGTGATCTGACCAATTTGGAGGTGGCAGAGGAAGTGAGTGAGAAAGAAGTCATTAGCGGCAGTGGAAGGCCGGAGAAGATACGGATTAGCGGGAGGCTGAGCGGGCCGGATCAGGAGAAGATCCGAAGGTTGTCCAGCAGAACATAGACGTCTTCGCATGGAGTGCTGCGGAGATGCCGGGTATTGATGCGGATGTGGCATGTCATCGCCTCAACCTCGACCCGAACGTTCACCCCATTCGCCAGAAAAAGAGGAAGGCGTCACCCACTCTCGCTGGGCCAATCAGAGAGGAGGTGAGGAAGCTGCTAGAGGCCGGTTTCGTGGGGGAGATCCAATACCCAGGATGGGTTTCAAACGTGGTGATGGTAAAGAAGGGAGATGGGAAGTGGAGAATGTGCGTGGACTTCACTATGTTAAAACAAAGCGTGCCCCAAAGATTGCTATCCGTTGCCCCGGATCGATGCGTTGGAAGATTCAATGGTCGGCTTCCGTGATGAGCTTCTTGGACGCGTTCTCTGGCTATCATCAAATTCGAATGCACTCGCCTGACGTCAAGGACGTCTCGTTCATCACGGACGATGGATGTTACTGTTATAAGATGATGCCGTTTGGATTAAGGAAAGCGGGAGCAACCTACCAGAGGATGATGGATCGAGTATTCAGAGCAGAAGGGGCGCAACTTAGAAGTCTACGTAGATGACTTGATGATTAAAAGCAAGGATGTGGAGTCCCACCTACAGGACCTAGTGGAGACCTTCGCTACCCTTCGGAGGTTCAAGATGAGGCTGAACCCCTCTAAGTGTGTCTTTGGAGCACCGAGGAAAGTTCTTGGGGCATCTACTCACCCGGAGGGGGTCGAACCCAATCCAGATAAGGTGAAGGCCATCTTGGAGTTGGAATCGCCAAAGAACGCGAAAGAAATTCAGAGGCTGACTGGGAAGTTAGCAGGGCTGAGTCGGTTCCTCTCCAGGCAGGAGAGAAGTGCTCTCCTTTCTTCAAAGCCCTACGCCAAGGTCAGAGATTTGAATGGACACCAGAGTGCGAGAAGGCCTTTCAGGCCTTGAAGGAACAACTGACGCGAGCCCCCTTGCTCCAAGGGCCCAGGGAAGGGGAAGATCTCTTTCTCTACCTGGGGGTAGGGGTCGAGGCAGTGAGCTCAGTCCTAGTCCGGGAGGAGGGAAAGAAGCAGCTGCCGATTTACTATGTTAGCAGAGTCCTGAAGAAGGCAGAACTCAGGTACCCTGTCCTGGAGAAGCTGGCGTTCGCTTTGATCATCTCAGCCCGAAACTGCGTCCATACTTCCAGGCTCACTCGATCAGGGTGGTGACCGACCATCCCCTTCGCAACATTATGGAGGGAGTAGAGCATTCAGGCAGGTTGGCAAAGTGGTCGGTCGAGCTCAGTGAGTTTGATGTCAGCTTCGTCCCCCGGTTGTCAATGAAGGCACAGGCGGTAGCAGACTTCCTGGCAGAATACGTCAAGGAGGTGGATGGGCCGGAGCCCGCTGGTTTGGTAGCATGGGATTTGTTCGCGGATGGAGCATCAGGAAGAAGTTCCCTCGGCGGAGGGGTGATCCTGGTCAGCCCACACGGAACCAGGATCGAACAGGCAATCCACATTCGGTTCCCTGTGACCAACAACCAGGCCGAATATGAAGCAGTAGTGGCAGGACTCCGTCTGGCAAGGAGTTGGAGATCCGGGACGTGAAGGTATTCACAGATTCAATGGTAGTGGCCTCACAGGTTCGAGGGGAGTTCGAAGCAAAGGAGCCAACCCTCCAGAGGTATCTGGCGAAGGTCAGGGAGCTTGTCAGGTGGTTTCACACCTTCTCCATTCAACACATCCGAGAGAAGAGAACGCCCGAGCGGACCAGTTGGCAAAGCACGGTCCTCGCGCGGGAGGGACGGTGACCGAGCTGTTCCGCCCATCCATCGAAGAAGGCGAGCTGATGGAGATTGATCAAAGGGCCTCATGGATAGACCCGATCCTCACCTTTCTGACTTCAGGCAAGTTCCCGGAAGGGGACCTAGATAAGAGGCGGTTCAGGTACAAGTCAGCATACTACATGATGCGTGAAGGGAGTTTGTACAGGAAGACCTTAGCCGGGTTCTTAGCGAGGTGCGTGACGGAAGACGAAGTTCCGAGGGTCTTGGAGGAGATCCACTCCGGAGAATGCGGGAGCCATTCGGGAAGTCAGACCCTAGAAAAGAGGGTGCTAAGGCAAGGGTATTTCTGGCCGACTCTGCGGAAGGATGCCCTGGAATTTGCAAAGAAGTGTCAGAAGTGTCAACTCTTCGCGCCACTTCAACTTCAACCCCGCAGAGACTCAGAACGATCACTGCGCCTTGGCCCTTCGCCATCTGGGGGATGGATTTGGTCGGCCCGTTCCCTCAGGCTAGCGGTCAGAGGAGATTCTTGCTGGTTATGATCGACTATTTCTCCAAGTGGGTGGAGGTTAAGGCCTTGGCAAAGACGACCTCGCAGGTGATAAAGAATTTCATCTGGGGAGAAATAATTTGCAGACACGGACTCCCCTTGCCATAGTAACAGACAACGGGCCACAATTCGCTAGCAATGAACTCATCACCTTCTGCGGTCAAGTGGGCATCAACCTCCGTTTCACCTCTGTCCATCATCCTCGAAGCAATGGGCAGGTGAAGCCGCCAACAAAGTCATAGTCAACTTGCTGAAGAAGAAGGTGGAGAATCTGAAGGGGAACTGGGTGGAGCAACTTCCCTCAGTCTTATGGGCCTTGAGAACGACTCCAAGCACGGCAACGGGAGAAACGCCGTTCAAACTCTCCCATGGGTCAGAAGCCGTGCTCCCAGTAGAGTTCGAGGTCAGATCCCCCCGGGTCGTAGCTGCCGAGGAGGGGGACGAGGACTGGAGAATGGGCAACGAAGAGGAGCAACGACTCTCGCTGGATATGGTTGAGGAGCTCCGGGACCTCTCCACGGTTCGATAAGAAGAAGTGAAGCGCCGGATGGCCAGGTACTTTGATAAGAACATTAGAATCAAACAATTCACCACAGGAGATCTAGTCCTCAAAAAGGTTGACGCCGCGGGGAGGTCGGCGAACGTAGGAAAGCTCCAGCCCAATTGGGAGGGGCCCTATGTAATCCTGAAGGCCCTGAAGTCAGGGGGGTATCGCCTTCAAAATGTTGAAGGGATCCCTGTTGGAAATACTTGGAGTGGAGACGATCTAAAACGTTTCTACCCTTAACAAGTGTTGAGGATGAAAAATATTCAGAGAAGAATAAGGGGGATGAAGGAGATGGCCAAGATGCATGTGGCCGAGTAAACACGAAGAAACATATTGTAATACAATCCGTTCATGATATAAACGAAAGTAGTTAAAGATAGTATTTAATTAAGACCTCGACTTGAGACCACTCGCCCGGGCTCTTCGATTCGGTCGCTTGGAGGCTCGTCAGATGTTCAAGTTGATTAAAGCCGAGAAAAGACCGCTGACCGGGCTTGTTCATGCCGGCAGGGCAGGCAACTCACTCGGTGAGGCGAGGTGATTCATGTTAAGGCCCCGAGAAGAGACCGCTGACCGGGCTTGTTCATGCGGCAGGGCAGGAGAACTCACTCGGCGAGGCAAGAAATATGGTTAAGGCCCCGAGAAGAGACCGCTGACCGGGCTTGTTCATGCCGCAGAGGAGAACCACTCGGTGAGGCGAGGTGATTCATGTTAAGGTCCCGAGAGGAGACCGCTGACTGAGGCTTGTTCATGCCGGCGGGCAGGAGACTCACTCGCGAGGTAAGAAATATGGTTAAGGCCCCGAGAAGAGACCGCTGACCGGGCTTGTTCATGCCGGCAGGGCAGGAGAACTCACTCGATGAGGCGAGGTGATTCATGTTAAGGCCCTGAGAAGAGACCGCTGACCGGGCTTGTTCATGCCGGCAGGGCAGGAGAACTCACTCGGCGAGAAGAAATATGGTTAAGGCCCCGAGAAGAGACCGCTGACCGGGCTTGTTCATGCCGGCAGGCAGGAGAACTCACTCGTGAGGCGAGGTGATTCATGTTAAGGCCCCGAGAAGAGACCGCTGACCGGGCTTGTTCATGCCGGCAGGGCAGGAGAACTCACTCGGCGAGGCAAGAAATATGGTTAAGGCCCCGAGAAAGAGACCGCTGACCGGGCTTGTTCATGCCGGCAGGGAAGGAGAACTCACTTGTAGGCAGATGATTCACGATGTTAAGGCCCCGAGAAGAGACTGACCGGCTTGTTCATGGCCGGCAGGAGAGAACTCACTCGGTGAGGCGAGGTGATTCATGTTAAGGGCCCCGAGAAGAGACCGTTGACCGGGCTTGTTCATGCCGGCAGGGCAGGAGAACTCACTCGGCGAGGCAAGAAATATGGTTAAGGCCCCGAGAAGAGACCGCTGACCGGGCTTGTTCATGCCGGCAGGGCAGGAGAACTCACTCGGTGAGGCGAGGTGATTCATGTTAAGGCCCCCGAGAAGAGACCGCTGACCGGGCTTGTTCATGCCGGCAGGGCAGGAGAACTCACTCGCGAGGCAAGAAATATGGTTAAGAGCCCGAGAAGAGACCGCTGACCGGGCTTGTTCATGCCGGCAGGACAGGAGAACTCACTCGGCGAGGCGAGATGATTCAAGTTGATTAAAGCCCGAGAAGAGACCGCTGATCGGGCTTGTTCATGCCGGCAGGCTGGAGAGCCACCCCGAAAGGTAAGCTATTTATTTGTCTTTAGCTAAAGATCCCAAAGAGACGAAAATGGTAGAGCTCACTCAAATAGCAAAAATGGTGTGCAAACTAGAGAGACCGGAGCACGGCTCTTTGAATTACCTCCACTTCTAGTTGAGTTCGACTCCCTGGAAGGTGTTGAGTCGTCTCCATCTCCCGTTAAGCTCGGTTCACGGAGAGTTGTTAAGTGGAGAAAGGTTCGCCTTACGTTTATGGTCAGGTTCAACTAATAAACTCAGCAGGAGCATCCCGTTGGCAGGGCCCTTCGCAGATTCCCCTCAGGTCCCACCTACTCGTCAAATAGGTGGGTTGGACTTTCTTCCGAGCTTGAGGCAAGCTCGAAAAGAGCGGGGATTGTGTACAACCCTCATATTTTCCGAGCCGGTGTGACCCGACGTGAGTAGGGTCGTGATGGAGAGGGTGACTGTGACGCAACGAACCTTGGATCCAACCGGAGAGAGGAGGCCCGAGGGGCAGACTTCCCCACTCGCCAACCCTTGGGGAAGAGTAGGGGAGGTTCCCCCCTCCCCACTCGCCAATACCCTTGAGGGGGGCGGGTAGGGGAGGTTCCCCTCTCCCCACTCGCCAACCCCCTTGGGGGGGCGAGTTGGGAGGTTCCCCTCTCCCCACTCGCCAACCCCTTGAGGGGGGCGGGTAGGGGAGGTTCCCCTCTCCCCACTCGCCAACCCCCTTGGGGGGCGAGTAGGGGAGGTTCCCCCCCTCCCCACTCGCCAACAACACCCCTTGGGGGGCGAGTAGGGAGAGCTCCTCACTCACCCTTCTTGGCATGTGGGGTCTCGAGTAGCCTAGTTTGGACCTCCGACAAGAGGGGGAGTGGGTACCTGAGTCCCACTCGCCCTCCTCCTGCGTTGCCTGTTCGTGATCATGGTCGGACTGCTGATAGCAGGATTTTGGCTATCCACAGTCCAATTTTGGCTATCCGCAGTCCATTTTTGGGAAAATCTATAAATAGACCCCCATGGGCACCTTGGGAAGGTTGGTTCCGACTCCCTCCCTCGCGTGTGAGCAAGCACTACCCCTCCCTCCCCCTGTCATTGAAGGTGGACAGTGAGGTGATCCTTAGTGTCCTCCAAGGTGCCCAGGCTCAGCATTGGCTTGGGAGGGGAAGTTCCTTGTGAGCTTCCGGGTGTGTGGTGGGACCTCCACGCTGCAGCTAAGGGGTCCATTTGTGGACTCAAGTGTTCATCAAGGGTAAGGGTCTCTCAATTCTTAGTTACTTGTCAAGGGTCTTAGCTTAGGTCAAGTAAGAGTTAGCCGCATCCCCTTTTCGAACGCTGAAGCCGGGAAACTGGTTTCAACATGATGAGTCCTAGGGTGGTGGGGGTGCCATCCTTGAGGTAGGTCGTCCTGTGGATGACGAAAGATCATCTTTTGTCTATTAGGACCTAAAAGCTCTTAGGTTTAGACCAGGTGAAATGTTAAGAGGGTTTCTTATGGATAGTAACTAATAACATTAAGTGTCTTGGGAGTGGGAACTTTGGGGTGTCATCCCATAGCGGTTCCTAGTACCGTAGCGAGCCCCTCACAGGGTAACCCTCGGGAAGCCCAAGACTAACCCTAACTCATAGGAGTAAGACATTGTACAAGATTAACTAATAACACACTCATCCACACCCCGTGGTTTCGGAAGTTTAGTTGATTGGTTGTCCGAGCGGTGGGCTCGGTGGCTGTTGCAGCAGACTAGTTAGTCTGGGGAGCTTTTGGCTCGGAAGGTTATTGATGACGGGCAGGTTAGCCCGGGGAGCTTTTGGCTCGGAAGGTTACTGATGACGGGCAGGTTAGCTCGGGGAGCTTTTGGCTTGGAAGGTTACTGATGACGGGCAGGTTAGCCCGGGGAGCTTTTGGCTCAGAAGGTTACTGATGACGGGCAGGTTAGCCCGGGGAGCTTTTGGCTCGGAAGGTTATTGATGGCGGGCAGGTTAGCCCGGGGAGCTTATGGCTCAGAGTTAGGAAGTAGAACATGTTGCATGTGCACTGAAGGTGGTGGGTCTTCGGTATTGGACGGTCGTTCACACCGACGTCAATACGTTGACTCGGCAAGTGTGGTTTTACACTTAGCCCTGATAGTCTGGCGGTCCAGTCAGCAAGAGTACGCAGACGCTCCGCGGGTATAGTGGAGGCGTACAATAGGTCTAGGTTGGGTAGTGTGAATACCAACCTAGAGGTGGGCGAGGCCCAACCCACCGCTTCCGTTTGCCACTACGGGAGTATCCTGGGAGTCTAGCTCGCTCCAAAGGGGGGAACTAAAGGTCTATGCGCATAGAGTCGTAGTGGGTGAGTTGCACTGTATGAACATAGCATAACAGCATACCTTGCATGTCATAGCATAAACATTGCATTCAACCTACCCCTAACGTATAAGTCGGTTATGGGACTTCTTATACGGCAGGCCCTGCTAAACGACCCCTTGGTCTATAGGTTTGTATGGGCATTCCTATAAATCAATGGTTACTTTTATATAACTTTACTTGCTATTATACTTAATGCTTACTGTTCTTTATATACTTGTTACCATGCTTTTAATTACTGCTTCAGTTATATACGTACACATGTGTAGAGTAGAATCATTTCATGTACCACTGTCACCTGCTTGTTTCCACTCTGCCCTTGGTCCTCCTTTTCACTCCTCCCCGCTCGGTGCCTAGGAGCCACGGGTCTAGGGGCGGGGGATTGTCGACTTAGTCTTTTTTGACTAACGGTCGGTGGACCATATCATTTTAGGAAATCGAGGAGACGCAGCAGCACCAGAGGCCGGAGCAGACGGAGGTGGGCCAGTCTAGTACAGGAGCACAGGATTCAGGATCTGTGAGTGGTTAGTAGTTAGCTTTCGCGAGTGATCTTGTAGTGAGGAAATGATGTACAGGGCAAGAGCCCCTTTTATTGTAACCCTTGTTATCTTATTTCAGTTATATCTGTGGACATTTACCTTTATGGTTTATTTTTCATGTTGATTCTGTGGACTTATCTTCTCTTTTATGAACTTTTCTTGTGATCGAGTTGGCCGGCAGAATCGGCGTTTTGTGGTGGCGATCTTCCCGAGTGAAGGTGTCACCGCAAAACGGCGGTTCTGGGCCTAAGACCCGTGGTTTTTTGCAAAAAAAATGGGGTCTTACATTATATGGGGTTCATTGTGACATCTTTTCAGATCACAAGAAATTGAAATATGTAGACACTCAGAAGAATCTAAACATCCGGCAGAGGAGATGGGTAGAATTTCTGTGCGACTATCAGTACACAATGCACTATCATCCCGGAAAAGCAAATACTGTGGCAGATGCACTCAGTAGGAGGGTTGGTATGTCCGATCAGGAACCCCAGCTAATGGCCATGGAACTGGCACAGATGCTGGATAATATGCAAATCACCCTAGTGTCCAGAAGCGATCCAGAGGTCTACCAAGAATACTTAGCCGCGATGAGCTTAGTTTGCGACATCCGAGAACGGATCAAGGCTGCACAAAGGAGCGATGCAGAACTAGAACCGGTCTTCTGGTCCCTGAAATCAGGCACCGTAGGGGACTATATGCTAAAAGGCGACATAGTGCATTTCCAGGGTAGAACTTACATACCGGTAGGGGATAACCTCCGGGAAGATGTTCTGACAGAAGCTCATCACAATCTGATACTCAGTACACCCCGACATCACCAAGATGACTGCGGATGTAAAAAGAACAATGTACTAGCCAGGGATGAAGATAGACATTGTCCGCTTCGTGACCCACTGCGAGGCCGTGCCAATTAGTAAAGGCCGAGTGCAAAAGACTGGGAGAGTTATTGCAACCATTGCCCGTACCAGAATGGAAGTTCGAGGACGTTTCAATGGACTTCGTACACGGGTTACCTTGCTCCCGCTTCCGTCATGACTCTGTTTGGGTCATAGTGGATAGATTAACAAAGGTAACCAGGCTCATTCCCACCAAAAAGGGTGCCCCCATCAGTGTCCTAGTCCGATTGTTTGTGGAGCAGTTTGTCAAATACCACGGAGTACCCAAATCGATCGTGTCAAATCAAGATGGCCGATTTACATCGAGGGAATAGAAGGCGGTTCAGGCATGAAGTTCAACACCACATTCCACCCTCAGGCGGACAAACAGAGCAAACTATCCGGACCATGGAGGACTTGCTGAGGTTGTGCATATTGGATACTAGGGAACCATGGGAGAAGCTACTACAACTTGTCGAATTCTCATACAACAATAGCCAACAGTCCAGCATTGGCATGGCCCATACGAAGCCCTGTACGGCAGAAAGTGTAGAACCCCTCTATCTTGGATTTAGGACGAAGATTCGAAGGCGCTGGCGTCGGAATATATTGAAGACACGGATGCCCAAGTACGGTTGATACGTGATCAGATGCTAGAGGCGTAGAGCAAGAAAATTAAATATTACGATGCGCGACATCGAAAGGTGGACTTCCAAGCAGGAGACCGAGTGTTCTTGAAGATACGCCCAGTATACGGGGTCACACGGGTGCGGCAACTAAAGAAGCTCAGTCCAAGATACATGGGGCCATATAGGATCCTGGAGCGGATCGGCCCCTTGGCCTATAGACTAGACCTACCGTAGGAGTTGGCTGGTTTACACGACGTCTTTCATGTCTCCTCGCTTAGGAGAGCACTTCTTCGGCCAGAGCAACTAATTACAGCTACTACGGGCCCGATAGCATCCGACCGAACAGTCCGTTTGTGCCAATCCGAATTGATGACACAACAGTCCTTTTCTTGCGTCGAAAGAAGGTACCACTAGTGAAGGTCCTTTGGTCCAACCACGGGCAGGAGGAGCATACGTGGGAACCACTGGATTTTGATGCAGCAAAAATATCCAGAACTTTTCAAACCAGGTAACACTTAACTGCTTAAACTTCTCATGGTTAGAATAACTCGATCTAAAACCCTACACCCGATCTTAATTTTGTGGAAGAAATTTTTTCTTTTGTATTGGAATTGTAACATCTCCCAAACTACTAGACCCCTAGGAAATTTTTTTCATGACAAAAATAGAACAAGAGATCAAGAATGCCTTGATGATAAATTGAATGCACCAAGTGGGCCAAAGAGGCCCCATAAACCTAAGAGAACTGGTAGAATTGCACCTGGGGTGCATTTAACAAATCTTGATTTATTAGCCTAAGAGTGGCCAAAAGGCTCCAATATGCCAAATTAACCTCACCTTGACCCTTTGATCATTCTAGAGTAGTAAGTAGGTCACTAGGGACCTTTGTGGGCAACCAATTTGGTCAAAATTGGCTAAAGTCAACTTTAAGCCAATCTAGGTCAAACCTCCATAAATAAGGACAATTGGACTCCAAATGATCAAATTGGACCGACCATCATGTGGCAACCTACCTATGGGACCTAATGGACCCAAAATCCCATCATGGGGCCATCAATTAAGCTCAATTGGGTTAATTACTAAAAAGACCCAAATTGATCTAAATGTGTTAAAACCCTAAATTGATCTTTAATTGGCCCAATGTGATCAAATTGATCACCCCTAACACTCTTAGATCACTTAGGGAGCCAAATGGTCCCACATTTGACCCTTGGGATAAGCTAATTTTGGGGAATAGGGCAAATTAACAATTTGCCCAAATTACAATTTATACCCTATATGGTTCAATTAGCCCCCAATTGACCAATTGACCTAGCACAACCCTCCCTAAACACTAAGGGGAGTAAATGAGACTTAAGCAAACCAAAGTGCACAATCAATTTTGGAAGATTAGGACAAAATCACCCAAATGCCCAAATTGCCCATATAAGCAATTTTGTGCAATTAAGCCCCCTATGACCCCACCATGAATCAATTCCTCCTGGAGTGAGTCCATAGTGTCTAAGAGAGCAATGCGGGTCAGTCACATTGAAAGGTGTGAGATTGGAACAAGCCCAAACCCAAAATCCCCAATTTGGCCTATTTTGATCAAGTGAGCTCAAACCCAACTCAAGACTATTGGACTTGGCACAACCTTAGACCCAATAGGCTCACCCCACCTAATCAAGCCCACAAGGGGGCTGATTTGCCTTGGACCCAATTGGGACAAGAAAAGGGTTCAACAATGTGGTGGCCGGCCACCACCAAGAATGAATTCAAGAGGAATTAATGGAGGGGTGGCCACTTGGCCACCACTCCCTATTTTCTGGTCTGCTCTCAGCCTCCCCAAGAAATTCCAGCAGAATTGAGCTGACATGGCAGCTGTTGAGAGGGGGAGGAGAGAGCTTAACTCCACCTTGCCGGCCACCTTAATGGCACCTCCCCTATTCCAATGCAATACAGCCAAATATTCTCTCCCATGGTTCTAATTAGAGCTCAGGATTTGAAATTCCCATGAGCTGGAAGCCTGTGGTTGGCTGGCTGAGAGGTGATACCTTGTTGAAATCGCCACCCTTAATGGCTGCTAACAAAACAGCCACCCCTAGATGAAACCACACACACCACCAACTCCAGAATCGGGATAGGGAGAGAAAGCCCTCTATTTACTGAGGAAATCGAGCTCAGCCACACCAGCTAGCCATGGACGCCAGAAATGGAGCTCATGTCTTCCTCCGCCGTAACACCCATCGCCAAGCCCTCAACCAGGCATGTTTCCTCCCCCTCTCCATTTGTGCTAGATTTCCTCTTCTTCCCCTGTCGATTCGAGCTGTGCAATGCCGATTTCGTATTTTGATTTTTCATTTACCATCGCCAAGCCCTCAACCAGGCATGTTTCCTCCCCCTCTCCATTTGTGCTAGATTTCCTCTTCTTCCCCTGTCGATTCGAGCCGTGCAATGCCGATTTCGTATTTTGATTTTCATTTACCTACCCTTCACATCTACCCGGGACAGAGGGAAGAACTATATATTCTTGAGGGCGTCGAGCCGTGTGAGTGTTTAGATTGCTATATCTTTTACAGGAGAGAGGCAAAGAAGAGAAAGATAGATCGGGCTTAATCCCTAGTTGTACTTCATTACTATTTTCGCACTCTGATTATACTATGTTATTTATGCTTATCTCATTTTGGACATGTTTCATTTATATTATGTGACTTATTGTGGACATGTGCTTCTTGTTTATATAATATATCTGTGATTATGGTTGGCCTGGATGATGATGTATAGCCGACAAGATCAGCGTATTGTGTTGGTGACCATTTGGAGTAATGGTGCCGCCGCAAAATGGCGGTTCTAGGCGGTAAGACCCGGGAAAGAATGCAAATAAAGAGGGTTTTACACAACTTCAGAACAACACCTGGACGTTGGTTGATAAGCCAAAATGGGCTAATAATGTAAGGTGTAAGTGGGTTCTGAAAAGAAATTTGAATCATGATGGTAGCGTAGCTAATTATAAAGCACATCTGGTGGCTAAAGGTTTCACACAAGTAAGTGGAGTAGATTATTTTGATTTCTATTCACTCGTGTGTCACCTAGCAACCATTCGGATCCTCCTTGCTTTTAAGTCTATTGAGAACTTTGTTGTTCATCAAATGGATGTTAAGACCGCGTTCTTGAATGTAGATCTGACCGAAGAGATCTACATAAATAAACCTAAAGGTTTCATTGTATAAGGTCACGAAACCAAGGTCTGTAAGTTACTTAAATCTCTATAAGGACTAAAACAAGCACCTAAACTATGACATGCGAAATTTGACTATAGTGAAAAGAACATGGGATTCATGTCGAGTCTGTCGGATAAATGTCTTTACATACACCATAGATCAAATAAAGTCGCTATAATATGCTTGTATGTCGATGATATGCTAATTTTAGGGACTGATTAATCCGAAGTGGATGACGCCAAGTCTGGCCTAATAAAAAAATTTAGCATTAAAAACCTAGGTGTAGCTGAAACTATACTAGGCATGTAGGTGAGCTTTGGGAGAAATGACATCTCCCTAAGTCAAATATACTACATAAAATCTATGTTGGATATGTGGGGATATATTAAAAATAAAACATTAGCGACCCCATATGACTACAACAACTGGTTAAAGCCCAATGAAGGAGCTACAACTAGACAGTTAGATTATTCTAAACTGATTGGTAGTCTTATGTATGCTATGGTCTGCACTAGACCTGACATAGCCTTTACGGTAGGCATATTATACAGATTCACTAGCAATCCTGGCCAAGACCATTGGATCGCCCTCGATAGGCTGATGAGATACTTAAAGCACATCCAAAAGTATGTCTTATGTTAGTCTGGTCATCCTTCAGTTTTTGAAGGATATTCTGATGCATCATGGTGCTCAGAACTAAATGACAACAAGTCCACTAGTTGTTTTGTTTTCACACTAGGAGGAGCAGCTGTAGCCTGAAAGTCCAAGAGGCAATCATATATTTCTCTCTCTTCTATGGAATCTGAACTCTACGCTCTAGCTTCAGCGGGAGAAGAAGCAAAATGGATAAGAGATTTGGTGATGGACATTCCACCTACGAGCCTGGAACCAATTTCTATTGCAGTTTACTGTGACAATCAGACTGCTAAAATGATTGCTATGAACACTTTGTTCAATGGCAAAAAAAGGCAACTAAGGATGAAACAAGTCTGGTTGACCTCACTCACAAGTCAATGAATTGTGACCCTGATTGATGTGAGATTAAATGTTAATATTGCAGACGCTTTGAAAAAAGGCCTGAATAGAGTTCTCACAATAAAAACAACAGAGGAGTTGAGATTAAAGTTCATAGAATATGAAACATTCCTCCTATGTTTATGTTTTGATAGTAAGAACCTATCGTCACAATATTCAAGAATCTAATAACAAACTAAAAATCCCAAATAATGTCTTGATGATAACCCAAGATGGTTAGATGTCAGTTATTCCACATTTGATAACTAAACATCTTTCTCATTGTAAGTTGATTCGAGAATTATTCAACTGGGAATAGAAAGTCATTGCAAAAAAGGTTCATTAATGATCATAACACATTATTCCATACTTGATAATGTTGCAAATGACATTGTGTAAAGTCATATGATAAGGTACATAGTGATCCTTAATGAGTAAGATAACAACGTGTGAATTATTTAAATCATAACTTGACCGGTCCTAGTTAGACTGGATAGAGATGCTGACAGTGTTACTTCACTACTGTTATAAGTAATAAGCTCATTTAGGTAGAACTAGTTTACTTCAAATGTCACTACATATGTCTAATGAATTCATAGAGTCTAAACTCACGAAATTCCTTGCAGGAACATGTGGAGATGGAGGAGAGAAAGTAGACTTTAATATGGATGAGGATGATCTACTCTCTGAGTAGAATTGTCATATATTTGGATCCTTTGCTCATTTGTTTTCAAACTTATATTTCCTGAGTAACACTTTTGTGTTTTGGATGTTTATTTTTTGAAAAACTCCTTGTATGTTTAACTGTGCTAACTCTTCTGAAAAACGTGTGAAGTCGAAAACTTTTGTTGCTCTCTACTTTCTGCACTCCAAAACGTAAACGTTATATGTCACAAATATAAGAGGAGATTCTAAATGTATATTCGGACATATCACAGGCTCGGAGGCTTAACGGGATGGTTCGGATACTGGATATCCGATACCCGTATTGAACCTAGGATTTTATCTATAAATACCTAGCTGGGGGCAACAGGTAATTGATTCCACTTTGATACACACCCGGATGCTTCGAGCGACCCCTTTCATTAGACATGGTAACAAATTGTCTATACTCCCATTTATGATATCAGTCTTGTCGTCAGTCCGTGGTTGATAAGTTGTGGAAAACTTCAGGGTTATACCTATTTTATGTCATATTGTCTTCGAAAAAGAACTTATGAATCGTATGTCATGGTTAGACACTATGAATTTGGGTAAACCATGTAAAGGAAAGACTTCTCTCATGAAGATTGACGCTAACTTCTTTGCGACATTTATCTCGACATCCTTGGTTTCCCTTCTCGCAAGGTCTACGAGATTACCCATAGCTTGTGCCTCCTCCTGCGAGGCCTTCTATTTGGCATGGTGAGCAACACCCATCAATGTCTCTACCCATTCTCACATCTTCCTTTGTTGCTTTGTAGGGCTCACCATACCTCAGCGATGACATAGCATCATGACTCTTCTTCTTACCAGAGCTCTCTCGTTGGGTAACCTTCTTCATTCTGACAAGGTGGTCCAGCAAGATCGTTCCCTGCATCACCTTCTCAATTTTTGCCTGTCTCAGTGCTTCCTCCGATTCGGGAATCGTCATTGCCTTGGAGATCCCTTCTCTGATTTTCTCGCCAAAAATATCGGAGAAGTCGCCTTGTGGAGGAGTAAGTTCAATGATCCGTTCAAAAAATGTGTAATCTAAAATGCTATAAGAAGTGGAGGGTAGCGTGACACTCTCGTAGACGAAAGGTGTCCTCACTCGCATTCTCCAAGTCCCAAAACATTAATTAGACCAGGGTTTTTTCCTTTCTTTGTGGTCTAGCGGGAATGAAGATCAGCTAAGGTAGATAACTTGCTGCCTACCAGGTCTTTTAGGAGTACTCACGCAATAATGTTTGAAATCACGCCATCATCAACGGTGATTTTTCATTAAAAAGCCAGGCCATATATATCGGCGCAGTCAGCATTTTTGGCGGATTAGGTTTCGCAAGCGTTATTTTTTTGAAATCTTATGTCCAAGATTTGAAAAAAAAAACGGGGATCTTGTCTGCCCAAAGTCCGCCGTACTCACTAATGATAGATTGTGTGGGCGCACTCACAGACCAACAGATCAGCTGATCAGTACTATCTGTCCTCTTCTGAGTACTCACCATAGAATTTATTTTCTGTACTTTGAAATTTTTATCACACCTTGTAAGCGGGTTGCCCATATTTTGGAGGTTGTCCCTGAGCCGAGCCCCCAAAGCCTAAAAATAGTCCATGAACAGTAGCTTTAAAGGCATAAGAAAGACAAGCGAAGATCCCCTAATACCCGCATGCTCAAAACAGAACATGCGAGTACCTTCAGATTATTCATCTTTTACCTGTAATTCGTATGTAATCAACTTTAATCAATCAATACTATCACACAATTAAGATTCAAATATGGTATTTCCTCTCGAGGCGCCCATTTTCTTCTCGCTTAGACCTATGCTATCTGGGGTTCTCACAGGATAAGTACCCCTATGTCTCAACCTAGTATTCACTAATAGAGTGCTCGCCCACTCACATGCAATCCCCTATTTTTATGTCTTTGTGTTGAGTGTGGGGTTGTTACACTTTTCACCCCAATGCATTGTAACATACCAGATTTCAAACCCTATAGCTTAAGTGCACTAGAGTAGCTTGTGAAAGACTTAATTTAAGGGTAGCTAATCACCTAGAGGGGGGGTGAATAGGTTATTTAAATTTATTGCAGTTCTTGAATATAACCTAGATAAATCTGATCAGAGCTTTCAAGAAAAATAACACCACAGAAAAGAACACACAGATTTTTATAGTGGTTCCCCTTATCTTGGGTAATCCACTTTCCCCCTTCTACCCTTCTAGCAGTGTACTAGATAGGGTTTATAACTCCTCCAGATCTCAGACAACAAACAGGTCTTACAGCTCAGATCGCCAAAGGATCTTACAATCTCAGATCACACAGATCCTACCTCAGCCTTTATAACTAGGCTTACAACTCAGATTCACCCCTGAATACTACAACTCAGATCACACCTGATCTTACAACTCAGATCCTTGACAGATCCTACACTCAGATCTGACAACTCAGATCCTACAGAAATTTAGAAAGAAAGTAACAAATACTTAGACTCAGGTTTGCAATTGTTGAGCCTTCTTGATCTGCCTGAATGATCAGACAGAAACCTTCAATAGAACAGCAGCAGCAAATGATCTTCTTGATTCGACGGGCTGTGATGACTGTTCTTCTTCTTAGGAAGACAGATTCTTCCTTCTTGACCTTCTCCTTTCAGAAAAAGATATCAGCACCAGATTGCTGAATGAATTCTTCAAATCAGATTGGTTCTGAAAGGGAAGACGACTTCTCAGAAATCTTTCTCAAACTTTTACTCGAAAACGATAATGGCTTTTAAAACTTTTCTTCACTACTTTAATACTTAGCTACATAACCCATAGGTCATGCCTTCTATTTATAGCCCGCCATCTGCAATTACAGTTACGATCCTCCACGTCAGCATGACGTTATCTTTTCAACGGTCTTTATCAGAAACAAAAGCTCAGCCAGCTGTAGAAGAAATTCCTCAGTTCAGACTATCTGTAGAAGAGGCGTTGAGCGCTTACTGTCTTTGTCAACACTTTCTCAATTAGGCGTCGAGCAATATTTAAACACTCGACGCATACTCCTTAGACTGAAGCTCTCGGCTCCTCCTTCTCAGGCGTTGAGTAATCATCACTCAGTCGACGCCTTTTAACTCTGTCTTCATATCTCTACACTTCTGGATGACGCTGGGCTGATAAGAGTGAAGTCAACACTTCTCATTCCAAGGCTTCGAGCAATATAACTTGGCTCGACGCTTTTCTAACTTGAACTCAGAACTTCTAGTTGGCGCTGAGCTGATAAGAGTTAAGTCAACACTTCTGGGTCACAGGCGTCGAGCGATGTATGATGTCTCAACGCTTCTAAACTTGAATAAATTCCATGAACATTTTGCCTGACCTGATCTCCTGCACATTGATTCTAGAGAGTATATCAAATACATTCTGAGATATATCTTTGACTTGGAAATGGACTTCTCCAAATCTAGGACATTGTGAGCAATGATCCCAACAATCTCCCCCTATTTGAAGAAGTCATAACCTCAGTCAATGATATATCTCTCTTTTAAAAAAATGTGTACAAATTTCTATATAGATAATCAAAAGAAGGAGTACCATACTATATAGAATCAAATTACCAACACATTCTATCCACAGACATTCTCTCAGACATAACATCTCATATAAGCATAAAAACATAAGCAATTCAGAATAAGATATGTCATGAAGAGAACCATAATCACATCACAGGCATATATATATATGTATTCATGAAAAATAGATCACACCAGAAATTCACCAGGATTGTTCAAAAGTATATTAATTACATTCATCAGAAAGAGAAAGTAAAGATTAAAATTCTAAGAATGCCCAGGATCCTTGAATTCAATTCCTCTTTTGGCTCTTTTGGCGAGTGCTGCAGCAACTTCCTTTCTCCTTTCGAAATAACCAAATGGCTTTGGGAAGTACCTGATTGGCTCGATTTCTCCTGCCTGGACTTTCCCAGCCATTTTGTCAGCCTTGAATTTGATCTTTAGATCTTCTTGAGCCCTATGCTTTAACCACTCAGCTTCAGAGTACCACTTTTCTCGTTGATCTGGGTTATTTTTCACAGCTTCCCATGCTGATAGAATCAATTCTCTGGAAGATGGAGACCAACGTTCAAAATCAGCTCTTGATTGAACCTCTTCTCTGTACTTTCTTTTGCTTGATTCTTCTTGCTCACTAGTAAAATGTTCTCTTGTACCTTTATCCTGAGGACTATACATTTGAGCAATCTTCTTTTGAACCTCAGTAAGAGAGATTGGCCCTGTCCCAGAGACTTGATCATTCCCATAGTCTATGGTAAGATATCCAAGAGTTTCTCTTATAGAGTTTGAGGTCCACATAGCATGTTCAGAACTAGCTTGAATCATTGACCTCTCCCCCTTTAGGACTTCTTCAACAATATGATCTCTTATAATATTTTTCTGAAATCTGACTTGACCTTCCAAATGAAGAACTCCACTGTCAATGTTTTTCTTTACTTTAAGAAGATGATCATCTAAAGTGTCTACATGCATCTTTACTTGGTCTTTTAAAACTGTGAAGCTCTCACCAATTTTAGCCAAAATATCAGCATTATGCTGTTGTAATCTTGCTTCAATCTTATTTGTTCCTGTGAGAATTTGTGATACTTGTTCTTTATACAAAACTTGCATGTTTCTACTCAGTATTCCTTGGTTTGTCTGAACATCATCCACTGTCTTAGTAATTCCGGCTTGTGATTCTTTAATAGTCTTGGATGCTTCTTTGATGGCATCAAGCTGTTCAGTTGAATAATCGACTGAAGCACCAGCTCTCTTAAAGAACTTTACCATCTCCTCCCTTAAAGCAGACATCTGATGATTGACTTCAAATCTAACCAACTTCATTTGAAAATCCACTTCCTTTTTCATTTTATCATTATTTTCCTCAATATATTGTTCTAACATTCTCCTTTGATTATTAAGTAACACCTCCAGCTGAGGTAGAACAGGACTAAGGTCCACATGGATTTCCCTTTCCATGTCAACACCTTTGCTACTTTCTTCCCTGAGAAAAGAATCATTTCTTTGGCTCATATGAGAGCTAGAGGATTCTATCTTAATAACTTTCTCAGCAGATTTCTTTGTTGCTTCAGGCTCTGCTTCCACCTCCATTGCCTCAATGATAGAATTTACTTTATCAGGGATCTCAGCCTGAGACTCCCCCTCAATTTCTGCGATGATCGAATCAATTTTATCCTGAGCAGGGATCTCATCCTGAGACTCCCCCTCAATTGCTGCTTTGCTTAGTTCGGAATCGTGCTGAACAAGAATCTCATCTTGAGTCTCTTTTTCATTTGCCACAACCCCTTCAGATCTAGCTGGGGATATATGAAGACTTCCTCTTTCTTCTTCCCCTTTTTCATTTGCATCCTTAGAAGTATCAGGAGAACTATCCCTTGCATTGTTCTTTTCTACATCTTCAGATGTTGTAAGATTTGGATCATGAATTGGAGAAGATGTAGATTTTCTCTTGGAGGAGGATGTACTAGAAGAACTTGAAGAAACCTTAGTCTTCTTTTGCTTCTTTGCTTTCTTCTGCTTGGGAGAAGAATCTGCTGGAGGAGGGTTAGATAAGATTCTGTCCCATCTCTCTATCATTCTCATATCCATTTTCTTCATATGATTTATCTTTGATCCAAGTTTATTATTCAAAATGTCAGGGGACACTTTTACTAAATACAGAGACAGTATCCTACCCATGTTGGGTACCTGGATACACTCAACTATTCTGTCAAACACAACTCTTCCCCAATCTGTTCTTAGAGAATGAATGATCCTTGTCAGAAGAATAAACATTTTTCTGGATATTTTGTCATGCGATCCAGTCTTGCATAACAATCCCTTTCCTATCACATCTGTTATCAGTTTGCCTTTCGGATTCATTCCTTTTCTTAGAATACTTCCAGGGATTTCTCTTGACGTGTCAATTCCGCACCAGATTTGTGCTAGTCTAATCTGCTCAGAGGAAACCTCTTCCTCTTCTTCGTCCATTTTTAACCTAGGCAGTTTCAGTGCCTTAGCGAGTCTAGATGGAGTTATTGTTGAAATTGTTGAAGTGGAAGTGAAGGGGGCTGTTGGACCTGGGCGGTCAGGAGGAGGTCGGGCGGTCTGGTGTGACCGCATGACCTGGCGGTCTGCATCCGCGGTCTGGCTGATCTTAGCCTAGCTGCGGTCTCCCGGGTTGACCGCTGGTCTTGTCCAAAGTCTGCTGAAGGAGCCGCGCGATCTGTGCGTGACCGCGTGGCATGCTGTCCTCTTCAAGGCTGTGGCGGTCTGGTGTGACCGCATAGTTTGATCCAGGTTCTCTCCGGAATGCGGTCTGGTAGCTGACCGGGTTTTCTGGGGGTATTTGCGGACTAAGGGTCTTAGTCGCGCGGTCTCAGTTCGCGGTCTCAGGAGGAGACTGGTATGCGAGCTGGTTGCTGTTCGCGGTCTCAGAAGGAGATCGGCATGCGGACAGGAGTTCGCGGTCTGATGGCAAACTGACTGTGTTCGCGGTCTCGTGCGAACACAGGTGGTGAATAGCTTCGGGCGGTCTGGCGAGCTCTTTGTGGAGTCGCGGTTTGCTGTGAGAGTGGCGGTCTCTCATGGCGACATTGAAGCTGGCGGGTTCACCAAAAATGAAGCAGAAGTAATGTTGCTGATCGTGCGGTGTGACCAGTCAGGTTGCGCGGTCTGGGGGGTGGTGATCCTATCTCATAGAGTGGTGACTGGATCAGGTCCCACGCCTATAAATAGGAGGCCACTGTAGCAGCAATCAAGACACACCAAGCGTAAGCTAAACCTTTCTCTTTCCTGCGGTCTGTGTTTATGTGACCGGGCGGTCTCCTGATTGAACTTCTGTTGTGCAGCTTCTGCGGATAGTGTGGGCAGCAGCGATCACCTCTTCCTCTTAAAGTGATCGGGCGGTCTGCGGCTTGGAGTTGTGGTGCTGGAGTTTGGGAGAATCAGGCGGTCTGGAGAAGTAAGCGGCTGGGAGCTGGTGGTGTTCTGTGATCGTCGAGTAGCAGCGGTCTGGCAGCTATCGAGATCGCAGTGAGGTCGCGCGGTCTGGGCGGTCTCAAGTTGTCTTCAACATTGTATCTTTCCTTTGTGTTTGTGTTGACGAAATCATGTCTCGTCAAGCATGCCTCGCCTTATAATTTTTTGAAGTACTGCTATCAATAAAGATCAGTTGTTTGCCTTCATTCGTTTCTGGTTGTTTTGGTTTTTCATCTCTAAGTTGACTAGCTCCTGCTTGCTCCATAAAGATTCGAAAAATTTCACATGGTATCAGAGGGAGGTTGGAGTGGTTAAGCAGTGAGTAACTTAGAGTAGCCATCACCTTTGTGAAGAAGGAACCAGTGGAAGAACAATGGAAGGCGGATTTGCAAAGGGTCTTGGGATTGAGGTGCTTACATCGACTAACTTCAAGAAGTGGAAGTCGTGTATGCAAAGCTATCTTGTCGGTGAGGATCTTTGGGAAGTTGTTGGAGGAGATCAGACGCAAGAAATTGTCCCGGCAGGGGATAATGGAGCTGAGGTGAGAACTTGGAGGAGGACGAATGCGAAGGCATCGTTCACTCTGAAGAGGGCAATCTCACCTGACCTATTTGATCACATCTTGGGGTGTGGATCAGCTGCGGAGATCTAGAGAGCCCTGGATGGGCTGTTTAACAAGAAGAATGTAGCAAGGCTGCAGTTCTTGGAGAATGAGCTGGCAAGGTCGGCTCAGGGTGATCTTTCTATCTCCACTTTCTTTCTGAAGCTGAAGAACTTGTGCGCTGAAATCTCAGCATTGGATCCGGATGAGCCTATCTCTGAGGCGAAACTGAAGAGGCACATCATCCGCGGCTTGCGGAAGGAATACGTTGCCTTCGTGACGTCGGTGCAGGGATGGGCAAATCAGCCGTCTCTGTTGGAGCTGGAGAACTTGCTTGCATCACAAGAAAGTTTGGCAAGACAAATGGCGGGGGTGTCGGTGGCTGGGGGAGATGGCGAAGTTCTCTTCTCGGGGAAGAAGAAGAAGTGGGACAAGAAGAAGAAGATCGCTGGAGGTGGCTATGGGCCTTCAACTTCTAGGCGGCAGGAAAGGGGGTATGCTCCCAAGGCTGACGGGAAGAAGAAGGGAGAAGGTCCGAAGTGCTACAAGTGTGGCAAGTTTGGCCATATCAGGAAGGATTGCAAGGTGGTCACCCAAGCTGGGCATGCTGCGGAGAAGGAGGAAGCTGAGGCCAGGAACATTCAAGGAGGTTGGGGAGGAGCCTTTTCGGCTTCTGTTGGAGCTTCTGCTCCTATCAACTATCTGGAGGATTGGATCGTGGACTCAGGGTGTGGTCATCACCTCACTGGAGACGGGACCAAGCTTTCTTCTGCACAGCCATATACAGGTAACAATGCAATCATTACTGCTGATAATACTGTGCATCCAGTAGAGAAGGTTGGGGTTGTTTCCTTGGGCAGTGATAGAGGGCCACTTACTTTGAAGAGTGTCTATCACGTGCCCGGTATGAAGAAAAACCTCTTCTCCGTGACCAATGCTGTAGACGCTGGGTATCACGTTCTGTTCGGCCCAACATAAGTGAAGTTTCTACGCAACGTTGAGGCCGTAAAGGCGGAAGTCGTCCATGTTGGGAGACGGGCAAAGGACTTGTTTGTTTTATCAACAAGTTCCTACGTCGACAAGATGAAGACGAATGATGGTGTCGTTATATGGCATGAGAGGTTGGGGCACGTAGGAATGGACAAGCTGAAAGCAATGGCGGTGAGAGGTCTGGTCAAGGGCCTGCCAAGTCTATCCTCCTACGGAGAAGGTCATGTGTGCGAGGGATGTCAGTTCGGCAAGTCTCATCGACTACCGTTTGACAAGTCGCAGACAAGAAGTAGTGTGCCGTTGGAGTGCATCCACGGTGACTTGATGGGACCTACTGCTACCCCAAGCCTCGGAGGCAGCAGATATATGCTGGTGTTAATCGATGATTACACCAGATATGTCTGGGTTTATTTTCTGAAGGAGAAGGCGGAGGCATTTGCCAAGTTTGTGGAGTTCAAGGAGCTCGTGGAAGGTCGGCTGAGACTGCGGGTGAAGAAGCTGAGGACTGACAAAGGAGGGGAGTTCACCTCTAGTGAGTTCTCTAGTTTCTGCAGGAAGGCGGGCATCCGGAGAGAGCTCACTTGTGCACATACTCCACAACAGAACGGAGTTGCAGAGCGGAAGATCCGTCATCTGACGGAGACCTGCAAGTGTTGGCTGTATGCCAAGAGTATCCCAAAGTCCTTTTGGGCGGAGGGAATGTCTTGTGCCGCTTACGTCATCAACAGGATGCCTTTGAGCCCCATCAACATGCTGACCCCACATGAGATGATGTTCAAAGAGAAGCCAAGCGTGGCACACCTTCGGGTATTTGGTTCCACCTGCTACGTGCATGTTCCAGATGCTCTTCGGACGAAGCTAGATGCGAAAGCAAGGAAGCTAGTCTTTGTGGGATACGATGAGAGGAAGAAAGGCTGGAAGTGCATGGACCCAGAGACGTGGAGATTTGTTGTATCTCGCGACGTCGTGTTCTATGAGGTGACATCGTACAAGGGGTCTTCTGATGTGGAGTTACCAGAGAGCAGGGTGGAGGTGCCGGAGAAAGCTGTGGAAAATCTTCAAGTGGTGCTACCTGTGTCGCCAGGTGGACCATCTCCTTCTAGTTCTGAGACGGAGGCTTCTGGTTCAGGGAGCAGGGGGAGCGATGCTCCTAGCACGTCTGGAAGAGGAGCTAGGGAAGAAGCAGCTGAAGATAATGCGGTTCAGGGGAAGGAGCTTAGGAGATCGAAGCGAGCAATCGTTGCCCCTGATCGCTATATAGGAGGAAACGCAGTGAACTTTGTCTCATGTTTCTTCGCTGGTCCCTTGGATGAGAGGGAGCCGTCGAGCTTTGAGAAGGCCCAAGGTGTGAAGGAGTGGGATGTTGCAATGCAAGAAGAGATGGCAGCTCTTGAGAAGAATGAGACCTGGTCTCTTGTGCCCAAGCCCAAGGGCACTACTCCTGTAACATGCAAATGGGTCTACAAATTGAAGAAGAAAGCTGACGGCAGCATCGAGCGGTACAAGGCTCGTCTTGTAGCTCGGGGGTTCTCGCAGCAATACGGTGAAGATTACGATGAGACATTTAGTCCGGTGGCAAAAATTACTTCAGTTCGGTTTATCATTGCCTTGGCAGCGTTCAGTGGATGGGAGATTTGGCAGCTCGACGTCAAGAACGCCTTCTTGTACGGCGAGATTGACAAGGACATCTTCATGGTCCAACCACTAGGTTTTGTGTCTGAAGATTTTCCGGAGCATGTCTGCAAGCTGAAGAAGGCCCTGTACGGGTTGAAGCAAGCGCCGAGGGCGTGGTACGGGAAGATCGCAGAATATCTCCTATTCTGTGGATTTGTTGCTTCAGACTCAGACTCAAGCTTGTTCGTCAAGAAGAGCGGGGAGCTTCATGTCATCGTGCTGTTATACGTCGACGATATGATCGTGACGGGGAACTCGAAGGATGACGTAGCGCAGCTTCGGGCCGAGCTGTCTATCAGGTTCGAGATGAAGGACTTGGGTGAGCTTCACCATTTCCTTGGACTTGAGGTGCAGAGGAAGGAAGGTGGAGTGCTGGTGACCCAAGCCGGATATGCGGAGCGGATCGTGGAGCGGTTCGGCATGAAGGAAGGGAAGTGCACTTCCACACCTCTGGGCAAGGCTATGAAGCTTCGAAAAGATGAGGGGAGGATTATGCAAGATCCGTTGGTGTTCCGAGCTCTAGTAGGGAGCTTGATTTATCTGACGATCACGAGGCCGGATATTGCATATGTAGTTGGCAGAGTGAGTCGATATATGGCGGAGCCATGGGTACCTCATCTGCTAGCGGCCAAGAACATTCTGAAGTATGTCAAGGCGACCTCGGACATGGGTCTCCTATACAGGAGGGATGCGGACTTCGAGGTGCACGGGTACATGGATGCTGACTACGGGGGAGATTCGGATGATCGGAAGTCGACGTCTGGATTCGTCTTCATGGCGGGCCCTACGGCTATATCATGGTGCAGCAAGAAGCAGGATTCCGTATCGGTCTCTACCACGGAAGCGGAATACAAGGCTTCGGCCTTGGCAGCTCAGGAAGCCATCTGGCTTAGGAGGTTGGTGGGAGACGTCCACAAAGAGGTTCGGGAGCCGCCTCTGCTACGCGGTGACAACGAGAGTGCTCTCAAACTGGTAACCAATCCAGTTTGTCACGCGAGGACCAAGCATATCGAGATTGAGCATCACTTCATACGGGAGAAGGTGCTGGAGGGATCTCTTTCGGTTGGGCATGTGCGGAGTACGGTCAACGTGGCGGACATCTTCACAAAGGCGCTGGCAAAGGGGCCGTTCACACGGCTAAGGGAGCTACTTGGGCTGGTTTCCACTTCCCACTTCAAGGGGGAGTGTTGAAATTGTTGAAGTGGAAGTGAAGGGGGCTGTTGGACCTGGGCGGTCAGGAGGAGGTCGGGCGGTCTGGTGTGACCGCACGACCTGGCGGTCTGCAACCGCGGTCTGGCTGATCTTAGCCTAGCTGCGGTCTCCCGGGTTGACCGCTGTTCTTGTCCAAAGTCTGCTGAAGGAGCCGCGCGATCTGTGCGTGACCGCGTGGCGTGCTGTCCTCTTCAAGGCTGTGGCGGTCTGGTGTGACCGCACAGTTTGATCCAGGTTCTCTCCGGAATGCGGTCTGGTAGCTGACCGGGTTTTCTGGGGGTATTTGCGGACTAAGGGTCTTAGTCGCGCGGTCTTAGTTCGCGGTCTCAGGAGGAGACTGGTATGCGAGCTGGTTGCTGTTCGCGGTCTCAGAAGGAGATCGGCATGCGGACAGGAGTTCGCGGTCTGATGGCGAACTGACTGTGTTCGCGGTCTCGTGCGAACACAGGTGGTGAATAGCTTCGGGCGGTCTGGCGAGCTCTTTGTGGAGTCGCGGTTTGCTGTGAGAGTGGCGGTCTCTCATGGCGACATTGAAGCTGGCGGGTTCACCAAAAATGAAGCAGAAGTAATGTTGCTGATCGCGCGGTGTGACCAGTCAGGTCGCGCGGTCTGGGGGGTGGTGATCCTATCTCATAGAGTGGTGACTGGATCAGGTCCCACGCCTATAAATAGGAGGCCACTGTAGCAGCAATCAAGACACACCAAGCGTAAGCTAAACCTTTCTCTTTCCTGCGGTCTGTGTTTATGTGACCGGGCGGTCTCCTGATTGAACTTCTGTTGTGCAGCTTCTGCGGATAGTGTGGGCAGCAGCGATCACCTCTTCCTCTGAAAGTGATCGGGCGGTCTGCGGCTTGGAGTTGTGGTGCTGGAGTTTGGGAGAATCAGGCGGTCTGGAGAAGTAAGCGGCTGGGAGCAGGTGGTGTTCTGTGATCGTCGAGTAGCAGCGGTCTGGCAGCTATCGAGATAGCAGTGAGGTCGCGCGGTCTGGGCGGTCTCAAGTTGTCTTCAACATTGTATCTTTCCTTTGTGTTTGTGTTGACAAAATCATGTCTCGTCAAGCATGCCTCACCTTGTAATTTTTTGAAGTACTGCTATCAATAAAGATCAGTTGTTTGCCTTCATTCGTTTCTGGTTGTTTTGGTTTTTTATATCTAAGTTGACTAGCTCCTGCTTGCTCCATAAAGATTCGAAAAATTTCACAGTTATCTAAATCTTCTTGCCATTCACACTAGTCTTAATCTTTGAATTTACGGAGTCAATTACTATGTTAGAATATAGCTCTAATACCTCTCGTTTCCAAATGAGAGTTGATTCAGACAATACGAACTCCAGTCCTGCATTGTAGATTAACTCGATTGTTGATTTGATCTCCACAGAAGCTGATTGGAATCCATTTCGAACAAGCTCACTTCCTTCATAAAGATACTCACTGCTTTTGGGAGGCATTGTTTTTGATGATTGAGGAGAGAAGGAATTGATGAAGAGATTTTCTAGGGCAGCTAATTTCGAACTTAGAGAACTACAGCATATACGCTAACGAAGTGACTTCCTTATTTATAGGAGTTCTAATTCAAGAAGATGAGAAGTCGCGGACTGAACTTGTTTGACAAGATTGATCTAATGGTTCAATTTTACCCTGTCGAGACGGCCTAGCTATGTTCGCATAGGCGTTGAGATCGCTTGACGTCATGTATCTTCAGTCGACGCCATGTGTCTTCTTGACGCCAAATATCTTCTCGACGCTAAATAATTTCTCTTGACGCCAAGAATAGTCTGTCGACGCCAGAAGGCTTCTCCACTTACCTTATATGGCTTAATCAATATTTTCATTTATTTAATTTAAAATAACTTTAATCCATTTTTAACATACCTAATTCAATTTTAAAATTATTGAATTTGGTTTCATCCAAGGGTTTAGTAAATATGTCAGCAACTTGTTTGTCAGTGGGAACATATTCAATTGAGATGTCTCCATTTTCTACATGTTCTCTAATGAAATGATATCTTATTTCTATGTGTTTAGTTCTGCTATGAGATACAGGATTGTTAGCTATAACAATAGCACTAGTTGAATCACAAAATAGAGGAGATTTACTTAGCTGAACTTTATAGTCTTGGAGTTGATGTTTAATCCATAGTAGCTGAGCACACCAGTTTCCAGCTAAGATGTACTCAGATTCTGCTGTAGAAATAGCCACACTGGTCTGCTTCCTGCTACTCCAAGATATTAATCTTTTGCCAAGAAATTGACATGTACCAGATGTACTCTTTCTATCCTCCTTGCATCCTGCAAAGTCTGCAGCAAGTGTCTAGCATATAAATATATATATAATGATGTTTTCCAAGATAGACACACAAAGTGCATGGCATGTTTGTTAGTTTAACAGCATGCAATAAACATAACAGTGATTGCATATTGAATATCATATCCCAAAAACATTTCAGGCATATGCCTTATAATCATTCATATTTAATATCAGACATATAACTTGACAAATTGTTCTTAACAATACATAAGTTCAATAGATAGATGATTTTTAAATATTGAAAGGCAAGACGGCTTTGCTGGAGCAGTCTTCCTTCTTCTTCTTTCGCTTATAGTAGTGGAGTGGCTTCGGTATTTTCTTTGGAGGAGGAGGAGGACCATGGGGAAAAGCCAATTTGTGATACTTCCTTGCCTCCAGCTCTTTCTGATGATGATTCCATTCTATTGAAGAGTATACTCTTCCATGGTCGACCTGAGGATGTCCGAATGCGATCCACGATTCTGTGATGATTTCCCTTGAACGGGGACTCCATCTACCGGCTTCGGGATCCTGTTCAATCTCACTCAGCCTTTTCTTCCGGCACTCCACACTAGATGTTCTTCTTCTCTTCTTAGATGAAGATGACTCATCCGAATTACCTCCATACGCATCAGAGTTGGAACTTGAAGAAGGTTCAGTGAGTGCATATTGACACGGGGTCACATGAAGTGCTTATTTAACTTGATTACTCACCCAAATTGCTTGGAGTGAGCAGGCGCCAATATTTTTATTACCAAACTCCTTGATCTCCTCTTTAACATTCTCCTCCATCTCCTGGATGTCTTCAGAAAAGGAGTGTTGTAGTCCGACTAATTGCTGCAGGGCTACCTGATTTCCTGCATCCACGAAGTCTCTAACCTCCAACATACGGGCATTCAAGTTTTGCTCATGGACATTGATCCTGTTCAGAATCAGTTCTGTGAAGTGGACATGTTGAGTATTGAAATTAAGGACTTCTTTCTTTATTGAATCTATCTCTGTTTTGGTCTCATTCTTGAATTCACTTATGATCTTCTGTATAGAATTCTCTATCTGTTCTTTCTGAGTAGCTAAAAGAGTTAAAATACAGTGGAGGAGAGGGTCATTCTGAGCTAAGGATTTTCCTGATCCGGGAATGTTGCCTTCCTTTTCCATGGGGGTGAGAAGATGAATCGACGGAGACAAAGAAGAGAATTGGAAGAGTCAATAGCTTGGACTATAGGTAGTCGTTCTATTTATAGTGCGGGAAGGTGAAGAGTCGCTCGATACCCGTGCATTTTTGTATTTATCGACGAACTGACAGTAGTCGCGTCAGGTGTCTCTAATGTATTGGATTACTAGCATTTTATTTAATTTAATATCTCTTCGTTATGATAGGTATTATGATGTTTAAATATTTTACAGAGACATGATTCCTTCGCTTGTCTGTTCCAGACAATTTTCGCTCCTTCCCAGAGGACTTCTTATTCCAGACATGTTCATGGAGCACCCACTATCCAAGTACCAGATTGGAAGCTGATTGGTCTTTGGACAATCCTGCAAAAAGAATTACTTTTTCTTAGGAGCCCACACCAAGTTGGGTCCTAGAACCTTGTTAGTATGAGCTGGAACATTTAGTTGTTGAATAATCCTTGGTGCTGTGAGATTTGCCATAGGTCTGAATACTGGTCTCCCAGAGTTGAATCTTGGAGCAGTTGGATTGAACCAACAGTCAAGAGCAAAATGTCCAATCCTACCACAGCACCAGCATTCATATCTATTATATCTCCTTGAAGGTCTTCTTACTTCTTTATGTTGACTCATATTTTGCTTAATTACCTTATTTACAGGTGCTATGTAATTTGTTTTAGTGACTTTTACTGGTTTAGTTTTCTTACTATCAGTAATTTTTACTCCAGGTCTTAGTTCCTTTCTGTTGCATTTAGTATTTGCTTTTAATACAAATGAGTCATGATGAGTAAATACTTTTTCTTTGCATAGAGGTTTGGCATTATGGTTACTTGGTTGAATTTGATTATCCTTGCTATTAGAGCATTCACCCTTATAAAATTTAAACACACCTTTTTGATCATGCTTGTTTGTGATGGGCATGATTCTATTAAGCTTTAAAGGTTCTATAGATGCTTTGTCATTAATTTTGGGATTTTTATCTACATCCCTTTCATATCCTATGCCACATCTGTATTGAGCAGAGAATGTGTCTATTATAGGAAGAATAGTTTGAGGTTGTGAGAACTTTGCCACAAGTTTCCTTTCTGCTAGGAGTTTTGCTTCAAGTTCTCTTATTAATTTTTCTTTGGTGCACAGAGTTTGTATGTGAATAATTGACATGACTTTTAATTTGCTAAGTTCTTTACTTGTCTGATTCAGCCTCTCAGCTGTCTCAGAGTTTTGAACATTGGTTTGCTTTAATTCAGATAATTCTTTTTGTAACCTTTTATTATTCTTTTTGCTCTTCTTAAGTGCTTTGAGAATTAATTGATATTTTTCAATAATTTCATCTATATGAAGTTTAGAGTGTGAGTCATTTTCATCAGAGGAGAATGAATTTATTTCAGTTTCAGAATTAGAATCAGAAAGAGGAGTTTTATCAAGTACCTTTATATCAGTAGTTGTCTCCTGATTTTCTTGATCACTCAATGTCATGAGTCCTGCATTTTCTTCTTCATCCTCTTCACTATCAGACCTTGATAGTGGGGCTTTTATCATAGATCTATCATTTAGACTGTCTTCATTTTCATTGGCAGCCATCAGAACTATGAGTGCCTCCTCACTATCTGAGTCTGATGACTGAGATTCACTATCACTAAGAGTGACCTTGCCCTTTTTGGCTATTAGACTCTTCTCATGTCTTTTGTCAGATTTGTACTTTCTTTCATCAGATTTCTTGTTGTTCTTTCTCTTTGAAGGACAATCAGCAATCATGTGTCCTGATTTCCTGCAACCAAAACACACAATTTCTTCTGAATTAATTTTATTGTGTTTAGAATTGTACCTGTCCTTCTTGGAGTCTTGTTTGAATCCTTCTGACAAATTTGAATGCTTCTTAGATTTGGATAGCTGAGAGGGTCTAGTTTTCCAGTGTTGTTTTCTCCTCAACATTCATTTTAGTTGTTTGGTAAAGAGTGCCAATTCACCATCTGATATTTCAGAATCAGAATTACTGGTTTCTGATTCTTCTGATTCAGATGGAATCCTGGGAGATAATACCATTCTTTCTTTGCTTTTCTTTGAGCTTTCTGCTTTCAAAGCAATGGGGTTTTCCCTGCTATGTCCTTCCTCAGCTTTTCTGGTATTCAAATGAAGTTCATGGGACAAGAGTTTCCCATATAAATTCTGTGGCTGAATGATTCCCAGATTTCCCATTTCTCTGATTACACAGATCTTGATATCCCATTCTTTGTTCAGTGATCTTGAGAATTTATCATTCAACTCATAATCTGTGAAAGTTCTTCCATAAGTTTTTAGACCATTTACAATCTTGAAGAATTTTTCATAGCAGACTGCAATTGAATCTTTTTTGTCTTGTCTGAAGGCTTCATATTGCTGATTGAGAAGTGACTTCCTGTCATCTCTGACTTCTTCAGTCCCTTCCATATAAACGATAAGAGATTCTCACATTTCTTTGGCAGTTTTACAATGGATTAAATTTTGGAAGGTTGAATCTTCAATAGCACTAACAATAATGTTCTGAGCTCTCTTATCCAAGGAGGCCAGAATCACTTCATCTTTGGTCATCTCTGAATAGGCTTTAGGAGTCTTTATATTTCCGTCTGTAAATGAAACTTTCATAGGAACAAAAGGTCCCTCCAGAACTGTTATGTAAATCCGAGGATCAGATGCTTCCATAAAAAGTCTGTCCCTTTCTTTCCAAATTCCGAAGTTTTCCTTTCTGCAGATTGGAAGCTTCAAGGATGTAAATTCTTTGCTTCCCTCCGAATTAGCCATCACGACTTCAGAAATCTACCCTTAGAAGATCTTGTTCAGGTTGTTAAACCTTTTCTTGAACAACCTGCCTCTGATACCACTTGAAATACTTAATTTAAGGGTAGCTAATCACCTAGAGGGGGGGGGGGGGTGAATAGGTTATTTAAATTTATTGCAGTTCTTGAATATAACCTAGATAAATCTGATCAGAGCTTTCAAGAAAAATAACACCACAGAAAAGAACACACAGATTTTTATAGTGGTTCCCCTTATCTTGGGTAATCCACTTTCCCCCTTCTACCCTTCTAGCAGTGTACTAGATAGGGTTTATAACTCCTCCAGATCTCAGACCACAAACAGGTCTTACAGCTCAGATCGCCAAAGGATCTTACAATCTCAGATCACACAGATCCTACCTCAGCCTTTATAACTAAGCTTACAACTCAGATTCACCCCTGAATCCTACAACTCAGATCACACCTGATCTTACAACTCAGATCCTTGACAGATCCTACACTCAGATCTGACAACTCAGATCCTACAGAAATTTAGAAAGAAAGTAACAAATACTTAGACTCAGGTTTGCAATTGTTGAGCCTTCTTGATCTGCCTGAATGATCAGACAGAAACCTTCAACAGAACAGCAGCAGCAAATGATCTTCTTGATTCGACAGGCTGTGATGACTGTTCTTCTTCTTAGGAAGACAGATTCTTCCTTCTTGACCTTCTCCTTTCAGAAAAAGATATCAGCACCAGATTACTGAATGAATTCTTCAAATCAGATTGGTTCTGAAAGGGAAGACGACTTCTCAGAAATCTTTCTCAAACTTTTACTCGAAAACGATAATGGCTTTTAAAACTTTTCTTCACTGCTTTAATACTTAGCTACATAACCCATAGGTCATGCCTTCTATTTATAGCCCGCCATCTGCAATTACAGTTACGATCCTCCACGTCAGCATGACGTTATCTTTTCAACGGTCTTTATCAGAAACAAAAGCTCAGCCAGCTGTAGAAGAAATTCCTCAGTTCAGACTATCTGTAGAAGAGGCGTTGAGCGCTTACTGTCTTTATCAACACTTTCTCAATTAGGCGTCGAGCAATATTTAAACACTCGACGCATACTTCTTAGACTGAAGCTCTCGGCTCCTCCTTCTCAGGCGTTGAGTAATCATCACTCAGTCGACGCCTTTTAACTCTGTCTCCATATCTCTACACTTCTGGATGACGCTGGGCTGATAAGAGTTAAGTCAACACTTCTCATTCCAAGGCGTCGAGCAATATAACTTGGCTCGACGCTTTCTAACTTGAACTCAGAACTTCTAGTTGGCGCTGAGCTGATAAGAGTTAAGTCAACACTTCTGGGTCATAGGCGTCGAGCGATGTATGATGTCTCAACGCTTCTGAACTTGAATAAATTCCATGAACATTTTGCCTGACCTAATTTCCTGCACATTGATTCTAGAGAGTATATCAAATACATTCTGAGATATATCTTTGACTTAGAAATGGACTTCTCCAAATCTAGGACATTGTGAGCAATGATCCCAACAGCTTGCTTAAGTTTTCGTGCACGAATGCGACTTAGGACAACCCTAGTTTGTGGTTTTAGCTTGTTAATGTAATATTTGATAAAAAATATCAAACGAACTCTGAAAATAATGAAATTTGTAGGGTATGCTTATTTTAATATTTAAAGTATGTTAAGATTATTATATTTTATTTTTGACCTCCACTATTTGGCACACACCAACTATAATCTCCACTTCTCTTCAAACCATGAATAACAAACTTTGGAGAATTACTATTTGCAAACTACTCAACCATTTGATATCAAATTTCGTGGAGATCTTCCTATGACCCCAACCATCATTTTTGAACCCCCTCCTCCCTCAGAAGATGGCTCCGGCGACGAAGGTGATGGGAATTAGAATTTCGTCCATAAGCTCTCCTCCTCCCTCCATGGATGCTTTCTGGCACACTCAGCGGCTACAAATGGCTATGGTGAGTACCATTCAACCCCTAGGTCATAGATCTTAGGTTCCTAACCCATCGAGACTTCACCGGAGATGAGAAAGAGGCCTTCAACCAATTTATTTTCTGTTTTATGTGTTTTCGGGCCACTTTTGGAGTCAAAAGGCCGCCAAAAACACTAGTATGGGTCGTCAGACCAAGGGTGGGCCTCCGAAGGTGTCACGCCTGGCCACCACCCACTAAACGACAGTGAGAGACACTAAATAACCAGCTAAAAATAGCAGGTCTACATGTAAGAGGGAAGTAACCTCACCTGAGTGACCATAATGCTCACTAACACATGATCTCCGCCTCCCAAACCGTAACACCTTCGGTATTTGAATTGTTAGGCCATCAAAACTATTTTCCTCGAAATTATGCTAAACATACAAAATGTAGCTAACATTCCCTAGTACTTTGTGGAATATTTTAAGTTTTGAATATTGTTTAGATATTCATTTTAGCGTGACCACCAGACGGTACACGATATGCTACGCCGTTTTCAATATTTGAAGGTCCAAGAAGCCTCCTTTGGAAAACTTTCTTTCGCGATGATTGTAGGCAACATTGATACCTAGTTTATCGTTCTATTTCTATTAATTTTCGAAATCATTTTGACCCCCAATTTAATGATCTAGTAACTGTGTATAAAATCATAAATTATTGGTTATTTAAATTATTTGGTGGCCCTTCATTTCTTAAATATGATTAAATCCTTAATAAAAATTATAGTTAATATTAGATTTAGCTTCATGGAGTTTTTTTAGTATTTTTAAAAATAATCTAGTAGGTTTACATTATTATTGAAGCCATATGAGTACATTTTAAAGAATTTTCATACATGATTTAATTAATGACCTTAAACTATTATTTTCAATAAACTAATGTTATAAAACATGATTGTGATGATAGTATTTATTGTAAATTTTCTGAAAATTATAGGCATTATTATTAAAACCCTAATTATAATATTTAAATTTATTGTTTGGTTTTGTTTGTTTTATGGCCACAACAATATAATGTGACACCCCCAATGAGTCAACCAAGTTCATTTCACCCCGTCTACATGCGTGGTGCACTTTCAAGGGATGTGTGTAGCTCCCGAAATATCAATTTTAAGTTTTGAACTTATTTAACCCTATCAGGCTTAACCCAAACTCAAATGAGTTACACTTCATCCTTTAAGGAGGTCAAATCTAATCTGACCTTAAGTATGTAATTGTTGATTAATGACCGTCTCAAATTTGGGGTCGGCATGTGACTTAGAGGTATTGGTTGTATTGATTATCCCTGATTTAACCAAGACAATAGTTGAACCCCTTCTACTTCGACGAATGAAGCTAGACTTATAAGTATTTTATGGATACACTGAAGTAGGTGATTGTAAATGAATGTGTATGTTGTTTGTGTGACAAGTTTTGCTGGCACTACCGAAGAGAGCACACTTACAAAGAGCTTAGAGGGCAAACTCTTTCTTTGGGATGATGTCATCATTGTGACTACTGGTGTGCGCCCTAGCTTAGGATCGCGTTTCTTTGGTGTTAGCCACCCACGAGGTTCGAAATGAATCATTTCATGTTTCTTATACTTATATGTAATAGTTGTCATGTCGATCGGATGACTAGATTATCGAGAGTACTGACATTTAGTTGTACGCTAAGGCCTAGAGTTGTAGTATGACACTTTCCTAGAAGTGGAGGTTACTAATCCAATGCCACGGTTTGGCCACGTCTGTGATGCATGTGTGGTTACTATCCATGAAAATTGTGGTTACGTTTATATCAACACAGCTTGTTTGGTTTGATGTGAGTAACTGAATGCATGAAATAGATTGTGCACAAATTGTAATGTAACTCATATAAATATATTATTTTGGTAACTCTAGTGTATAACAATATTTCTCTTTACAATTAGACATACACACTTATGTGAGTGTTATGTGAGAAGTCTACATCAGTAGACTCAAAATATTAGAATAAGTATTATACAATTGCATAAATATACACAAATTATTTTAATAACTACATTCTTGATACTTATAGTTTTGTCATATTGTTATATATTATGATATTTCGACACTTACTATAGCTTAGCCTTCGGCTTCACTCCTTTTGAGCATTTAGGGGCTCAGGGGGAGGGTTGGAGTCTATTCGTCTATTTCAGACTAACCCCGTTCTTTTTTACCACCACCAGGAGAGGCAACAACAAACCGAACAACTACAACATGATGGCCCATACGAGGTACTTAATTATGAGGTTGTCCATGTGAGTGGCCTCATCATATCGAAGATGTGATCTCATATTGTTTTCTTATATTTGTTTTATAGTTGTTCCATCTGGTTGTGTGTTGGGATCATTGCCCACAATGTCTTAGATTTGGAGAAGTCCATTCCCAAGAAAAAGATATATCTCAGAATGTATTTGACATACTCTCTAGAATCAATGTGCAGGAGATCAAGTCAGGCAAAAAGTTCTTGGAATTCATTCAAGTCCACAAGTGTCGAGACATCATACATCGCTCGACGCCTGTGACTCAGAAGCGTTGACTCATGTCTACTACTCAAATAGACAAGGTCGCCGCTGAAGTTCTGAGACCAAGTTTGGTAACGTCGAGCCAAGTTATATTGCTCGACGCCTTGGAAAGAGAAGTGTCGACTTAACCTCAGTCAGCGCAGCGCCAACCAGAAGTGTCGAGATATGAAGGCCTAGTTAAGAAGCGTCGAGCTCCTGGACGTTGCTCGACTTCTTCAGATAAAAAGCGTCGACTAAGTGATGTTTGCTCAACGCCTGAGAAGTAGGAGTCGAGAGCCTCGGTCTAAGGAGTAAGCGTAGAGCGTCTAAATACCGCTCGACGCCTAACTGGAAAAGCGTCGACAGAGATGTTTAGTGCTCAACGCCTTTTCTACAAATTCTCTGAACTGAAGAATATCTTACACAGCTAGCTGAGCTCATTGTTTCCATTGAGGACCGTTGAAGACGTAACGTCATGCTGATGTAAAGGAGCGTAACAGACATTGCAGATGGCGGGCTATAAATAGAAGACATGACCTATGAGTTTAGCAGTTAATATTTCTGAGAGAAAGTTTGAAAACGAATCTGGAGAAGTCTTCTTCTCTTTCAGAACCAATCTAAACTGAAGATTTCTATCAGCAATCTGGTGCTGATACCTCTCTCTGAAAGAAGAAGATCAAGAAGGAAGAATCTGTCTTCTAAGAAGAAGAACAGTCATCACAGCCTGTCGAATCAAGAAGATCATTTGCTGCTGCTGTTTACTGAAGATTTCTGTCTGATCATTCAGACAGATCAAGAAGGCTCAACAATCTCGAATCTGTGTCTAAGTATTTGTAATCCTCTTTATAAATTTCTGTAGGATCTGAGTTGTCAGATCTGAGTGTAGGATCTGTTAAGGATCTGAGTTGTAAGATCAGGTGTGATCTGAGTTGTAAGATTCAGGGGTGAATCTGAGCTGTAGGCCTAGTTATAAAGGCTGAGGTAGGATCTGTTTGATCTGAGTTAGTAAGGTCTGTGGATCTGAGACTGTACGAACAGTTGTGATCTGAGCTGTAAGACCTATTTGTGGTCTGAGATCTGGAGGAGCTATAACCTCTATCTAGCACACTGCTAGAAGGGGAGAAGAGGGAAAGTGGATTACCCAAGATACGGGGAACCACTATAAAAATTCTGTGTGTTCTTTTCTGTGTACATCTTTATTTCTTGAAAGCTCTGATCAGTTTTATCTCAATTATAGTCAAGAATCGTAATAGTTTTTAAATAACCTATTCACCCCCCCCCCCCCCCCCCCCCCCCCCCCCCCCCCCCCTCTAGGTGATTGGCTACCCTTAATTAAAGTCTTTCAAGTGGTATCAGAGGGTTGTTGTTCAAGAAAAGGTTTAACAGCCTGAATAAGATCCTCCTAAGGGTAGATTTCTAAAGTCATGATGGCTAATACAGAAGGAAACAAGGAATTCACATCTATGAAGCTTCCCATCTGCAGAAAAGAAAACTTTGGTATTTGGAAAGAAAGAGTCAGACTTTTCATGGAAGCATCTGATCCTAGGATTTACATAACAGTTCTAGAGGGACCTTTTGTTCCTATGAAAGTTTCATTTACAGATGGAAATATTAAGACTCCTAAAACTTATTCAGAGATGACCAAAGATGAAGTGATCCTGGCCTCTATGGACAAGAGAGCTCAGAACATCATTGTTAGTGCTATTGAAGATTCAACCTTCCAAAATTTAGTCCATTGCAAAACTGCCAAAGAAATGTGGGAATCTCTTATTGTCTATATGGAAGGGACTGAAGAAGTCAGAGATGACAGGAAGTCACTTCTAAATCAGCAATATGAAGCCTTCAGACAAGACAAGAAAGTCTCAATAGCAATATGCTATGAAAAATTCTTCAAGATTGTAAATGGCCTAAAGACTTATGGAAGAACTTTCTCAGATTATGAGCTGAATGATAAGTTCTTAAGATCACTGAACAAAGAATGGGATATCAAGATCTGTGCAATCAGAGAAATGAGAAATCTGGGAAACATTCAGCCACAAAATTTATATGGGAAACTATTGTCTCATGAACTTCATCTGAATACCAGAAAAGCTGAGGAAGGACACAGCAGGGAAAATCCTATTGCCTTGAAAGCAGAAAGTTCAAAGAAAAGCAAAGAAAGAATGGTATTATCTCCCAGGATTCCATCTGAATCAGAAGAATCAGAAACCAGTAATTCTGATTCTGAAATATCAGATGGTGAATTGGCACTCTTTACCAAACAACTAAAAAGAATGTTGAGGAGAAAACAACACTGTAAAACTAGACCCTCTCAGTTATCCAAATCTAAGAAGCATTCAAATTTGTCAGAGGGATTCCAACAAGACTCCAAGAAGGACAGGTACAATTCTAAACACAATAAAATTAATTCAGAAGAAATTGTGTGTTTTGGTTGCAGGAAATCAGGACACATGATTGCTGATTGTCCTTCAGAGAAAGAACAACAAGAAATCTGATGAAAGAAAGTACAAATCTGACAAAAGACTTGAGAAGAGTCTAATAGCCAAAAAGGGCAAGGTCACTCTTTGTGATAGTGAATCTCAGTCATCAGACTCAGATAGTGAGGAGGCACTCATAGTTCTGATGGCTGCCAATGAAAATGAAGACAGTCTAAATGATAGACCTATGATAAAAGCCCCACTATCAAGGTCTGATAGTGAAGAGGATGAAGAAGAAAATGCAGGACTCATGGCATTGAGTGATCAAGAAAATCAGGAAACAACTACTGATATAAAGGTACTTGATAAAACTCCTCTTTCTGATTCTAATTCTGAAACTGAAATAGATTCATTCTCTTCTGATGAACATGACTCACACTCTAAACTTCATATAGATGAAATTATTGAAAAATATCAATTAATTCTCAAAGCACTTAAGAAGAGCAAAAGGCATAATAAAAGGTTACAAAAAGAAATATCTGAATTAAAGCAAACTGATTCTCAAAACTCTGAGACAACTGAGAGGCTGAATCAGACAAGTAAAGAACTTAGTAAACTAAAAGTCATGACTATTATTCACATACAAACTTTGAGCACCAAGGAAAAGTTAATAAAAGAACTTGAAGCAAAACTCCTAGCAGAAAGGAAACTTGTAGCTAAGTTCTCAAAACCACAAACTATTCTTCCTATAATAGACACATTCTCTGCACAATACAGATGTGGCATAGGATATGATGGGAATGCAGATAAAAATACTAAAAATAATGACAAGGCACCTATACAATTTATAAAGCTTGACAAAGCAATGCCTATCACAAACAAGCATGATCAAAAATGTGTGCATAAATTTTATAAGGGTGAATACTCTAATAGTAAATATAATTTAATTCAACCAAGTAACCATAATGCCAAACCTCTATGCAAAGAAAAAGTATTAACTCATCATGACTCATTTGTATTTAAAGCAAATACTAAATGCAACAGAAAGGAACTAAGACCTGGAGTAAAAACTACTGATAGTAAGAAAACTGAACAAGTAAAAGACACTAAAACAAATTACATAGCACCTGTAAATAAAGTAATTAAGCAAAAGATGAGCCAACATAAAGAAGTAGGAAGACCTCCAAGGAGATATAATAAATATGAATGCTGGTGCTGTGGAAGGGTTGGGCATTTTGCACTTGACTGTTGGTTCAATCCAACTGTTCCAAGATTCAACTCTGGGAGACCAGTATTCAGACCTATGACAACTCTTACAGCTCCAAGAAGTATTCAACAACTAAATATTCCAGCTCATACTAACAAGGTTCTAGGACCCAACTTGGTGTGGGCTCCTAAGAAAAGGTAATTTCTCTTTGCAGGGTTGTCCAAAGACCAATCAACTTCCAATCTGGTACTTGGACAGTGGGTGCTCCATGGACATGTCTGTAATAAGAAGTATTCTGGGAAGGGGTGAAAATTGTCCGAAACAGACAAGCGAAGAAATCACGTCTATGTAAAATATTTAAACATCATAGTACTTGTCATAACGAAGAAATATTAACTTAAATAAAACGCTAGTAATTCAATATATTAGAGACACCTGACGCGACTACTGTCAGTTCTTCGATAAATACAAATATGCACGGGTATCGAGCGACTCTTCACCTTCCTGCACTATAAATAGAACGATTACCTATAGTCCAAGCTATCGACTCTTCCAATTCTCTTCTTTGTCTCCGTCGATTCATCTTCTCACCCCCATGGAAAAGGAAGGTAGCATTCCTGGATCAGGAAAATCCTTAGCTCAGATTGACCCTCTCCTCCACTGTATTTCAACTCTTTTAGCTACTCAGAGAGAACAGATAGAGAATTCTATACAGAAGATCATAAGTGAATTCAAGAATGAGACTAAAACAGAGATAGATTCAATAAGGAAAGAAGTCCTTAATTTCAATACTCAACATGTCCACTTCACAGAACTGATTCTGAACAGGATCAATGTCCATGAGCAAAACTTGAATGCATGTATGTTGGAGGTTAGAGACTTCGTGGATGCAGGAAATCAGGTAGCCCTGCAGCAATTAGTCGGACTGCAACACTCCTTTTCTGAAGACATCCAGGAGATGGAGGAGAATGTTAAAGAGGAGATCAAGGAGGTTGGTAATAAAAATATTGGCGCCTGCTCACTCCAAGCAATGTGGGTGAGTAATCAAGTTAAAGAAGCACTTCATGTGACCCCGTGTCAATATGCACTCACTGAACCTTCTTCAAGTTCCGACTCTGATGCGTATGGAGGTAATTCGGATGAGTCATCTTCATCTAAGAAGAGAAGAAGAACATCTAGTGTGGAGTACCAGAAGAAAAGGCTGAGTGAAATTGAACAGGATCCCGAAGCCGGTAGATGGAGTCCCCGTTCAAGGGAAATCATCACAGAATCGTGGATCGCGTTCGGACATCCTCAGGTCGACCATGGAAGAGTATACTCTTCAATAGAATGGAATCATCATCAGAAAGAGCTGGAGGCAAGGAAGTATCACAAATTGGCTTTTCCCCATGGTCCTCCTCCTCCTCCAAAGAAAATACCGAAGCCACTCCACTACTATAAGCGAAAGAAGAAGAAGGAAGACTACACCAGCAAAGCCGTCTTGCCTTTCAATATTTAAAAATCATCTATCTATTAAACTTATGTATTGTTAAGAACAATTTGTCAAGTTATATGTCTCATATTAAATATGAATGATTATAAGGCATATGCCTGAAATGTTTTTGGGGTATGATATTCAATATGCAATCACTGTTATGTTTATTGCATGTTGTTAAACTAACAACATGCCATGCACCTTGTGTGTCTATCTTGAAAAACATCAATATATATGTGTATATGCTAGACACTTGCTGCAGATTTTGCAGGATGCAAGGAGGATAGAAAGAGTACATCTGGTACATGTCAATTTCTTGGCAAAAGACTAATATCTTGGAGTAGCACGAAGCAGACAAGTGTGGCTATTTCAACAGCAGAATCTGAATACATTTCAGCTGGAAACTGTTGTGCTCAGCTACTATGGATTCAACACCAACTCCAAGACTATAAAGTTCAGCTAAGTAAATCTCCTTTATTTTGTGATTCAACTAGTGCAATTGCCCTAGCCAACAATCCAGTATCACATAGCAGAACTAAGCATATAGAAATAAGATACCATTTCATTAGAGAACATGTAGAAAATGGAGATATCTCAATTGAATATGTTCCAACCGAAAAACAGGTTGCTGACATATTTACTAAACCCCTGGATGAAACTAAATTCAATAATTTTAAAATTGAATTAGGTATGTTAAAAATGGATTAAAACTATTTTGGATTAAATAAATAAAAATAATGATTGAGATCCATAAGGTGAGTGAAGAAGTTATCTGGCGTCGAAAGAAGATACTTGGCGTCGAGAAAAGACACCTGGCATCGAGAGAAAGTATGTGGCGTCGAGATGTAACCTGGCGTCGAAGCGATCTCAATGCTTATGAAAACATAGCTAGACCATCTCGACAGGGTCAATTTAAACCACTAGATCAATCTTGTCAAATGAGTAAGGCGCGCGGCTATTCATCTTCTTGAACTAGGACTTCTATAAATAGTGAAGACACTTCGTTAGTGCCCTAGTTCTCTAAGTTTGAGATTGTCTGCCCTAGAAAACCACTCCATCAATTCTCTCTCTCTCTCTTCGTTCATCAACAACAATGCCTCCCAAAAGCAATGAGTATCTCTATGAGGGAAGTGAACTTGTTCGAAATGGATTCCAATCAGCTTATGTGGAGATAAAATCAACAATCGAATTAATCTACAATGCCGGACTGGAATTTGTACTGTCTGAATCAACTCTCATCTGGAAACGAGAGGTATTAGAGCTATACTCTAACATAGTAATAGACTCCGTCAATTCAAAGATTAAGTCCAGTGTGAATGATTAGAAGATTAAAATAACTCCTTCTAGACTAGCTAAGGCACTAGAATTGCCTAGGTTAAAAAGGAATGCAGAAGAAGAAGACGTGACCTCTGAACAGATTAGATCAGCACAAATCTGGTGCGGAATTGAAACGTCACGAGAAATCACTGGAAGTATTCAGAGAAAGGGAATGAATTCAAAAGGTAAATTGATAACAGATGTTATAGGAAAGGGACTGCTGTGCAAGACTGGATCACATGACAAAGTTTCTAGAAAAATGTTTATTTTACTAACAAGGATTATTCATTCTCTGAGAACAGACTGGGGAAGAGTTGTGTTTGATAGGATAGTTGAATGTATCCAAGTACCCAACATGGGTAGAATATTGTCTTTATATTTAGTAAAAGTCTCTCCTGACTCCTTGAATAATAAACCTGGATCAAAGATAAATCACATGAAGAAAATGGATATGAGAATGATAGAGAGATGGGACAGAATTTATCTAACCCTCCTTCAGCAGATCCTTCTCCCAAGCAGAAGAAAGCAAAGAAGCAAAAGAAGAAGAAGGCTTCTTCAAGATCTTCAAGTTCATCCAGTTCATCCTCCTCCAAAAGAAAATCTAGATCTACTCCAATTCATGATCCAAACCTTTCAACATCAGAAGATGGAGCAGGGAATAATGCAAGGGTTAGTCCTCCTGATACTCCAAGGGATGAGAGTAAGAAAGGAGAAGAAGAAGGAGGAAGTCTTCATGTATCTCCTGCTGGACTTGAAGGAGTTGTACTAAATGAGAAAGAGACACAAGATGAGATTCCTGCTCAGAAAAATGATGAAATGAGCAAGGTAGCAGTTGAGGGGGGGGGGGGGGGGTCAGGATGAGAATCCTGCTCAAGATAAATTGATCTGATCAATGCAGAGACTGAGGGGGAGTCTCAAGGTGAATTTCTAGCTGAAGGTAATGCACCATTTGAGGGGGAGCCTCAGGCTGAGATCCCTGCTAAAGAGCATTCTGAAATAAATGCTATGGAAGTAGAAGGAGAACCTGAAGCACCAAAGAAATCTGCTGAGAAGATTATCAAGATAGAATCCTCTAGCTCCCATATGAGCCAGAGAGATGATTCCTTCATCAGAGAAGAAAGTAGCAAAGGTGTTGAAATGGAAAAGGAGATCCATGTGGATCTTAGTCCTATTCTTCCTCAGCTGGAAGTGTTGCTGAATAATCAAAAAAGATTATTAGAACAATATAATGAGGAAAATAATACAAAAATGAAAAATGAAGTAGATTTCCAACTGAAATTGGTTAGATTTGAAGTGAATCATCAGATATCTGCATTAAGGAAAGAGAAGGTAAAGTTTTTTAAGAGGGCTGGTGTTTCAGTAGACTATACAACTGAACAGCTTGATGTACTCAAAGAAACATCAAAGGTTATTAAAGAATCTCAAGCTGAAATTACAAAGACAGTAAATGATGTGCAGTCAAACCAAGGAATACTAAGTAACAATATGCAAGTTCTATATAAAGAACAGGTAGCTCAAATCTTAACAAGTGCAAATAAGGTTGAAGCTAGACTGCAACAGCAGAAGGCTGATATCTTGGCTAAAATTGATGAGAGCTCCTCAGTTCTAAAAGATCAAGCAAAGCTGCATGCAGATACTATAGATGATCATCTTTTTAAAGTAAAGAAAACCATTGAAAGTGGGGTTAATCACTTGGAAGGTCAGGTCATATTTCAGAAGAATACTTTGAGAGAACACATTGTTGAAGAAGTCCTAAAGGGGGAGAGGTCAATGATTCAAGCCAGTTCTGAACATGCTATGTGGACCTCAAACTCTATAAGAGAAACTTTTGGATATTCCCCTATAGACTATGGGAATGATCAAGTCTCTGAGACAAGGCCAGTCTCTCTTACTCAGGTTCAAAAACAGATTGCTAAAATGTATAGTCCTGAGAATAAAAGTAAAAGAGAAAATTTTACTAGTGAGCAAGTAGAATCAAATAAAAGAAAGTTCAGAGAAGAGGTTCAATCAAGAGTTGATTTTGAACATTGGTCTCCCTCTTCTAGAGAATTGATTCTATCAGCATGGGAAGTTGTGAAGAATAACCCAGAGGAAAGAGGAAAGTGGTATTCTGAAGATGAATGGTTAAAGCATAGGGATCAAGAGGAACTAAAGATCAAATTCAAGGCTGACAAAATGGCTGGGAAGGTCCAGGCAGGAGAAATGGAGCCAATCAGATACTTCCCAAAGCCATTTGGCTATTTTAAGAGGAAAAAAGAAGTTGCTGAAGCTCTCTCCAAAAGAGCTAAAAGAGGAATAGAATTGAAGGATCCTGGACAGCTTTAGAAATTTAATCTTTATCTTTCACTTTCAGAAGAATGTAATTGATATATTTTTGAACAATCTTGATGAATTCCCAGTGTGAACTATTCTTCATGTTCATATCGATACTTATGCCTGTGATGTGATTCTGTCTCTCTACATGACATTTTTTTCTGAATTGCCTATGTTTTTATGCTTATATAAGAAACTATGTCTGAGATAATTTTTGTGGATAGAATGTTTTAGTAATCTAATTTTATAAAGTTTGATACTCTTTATTTCTGATTATCTGTTTAGAGTGTAGAACACATTGTTTGTCTTTGAAAAGAGAGATATATCATTGACTGAGATTATGACTTCTTCAAATAGGGAGAGATTGTTGGGATCATTGCCCACAATGTCTTAGATTTGGAGAAGTCCATTCCCAAGTCAAAGATATATCTCAGAATGTATTTGACATAGTCTCTAGAATCAATGTGCAGGAGATCAAGTCAGGCAAAAAGTTCTTGGAATTCATTCAAGTCCACAAGTGTCGAGACATCATACATCGCTCGACGCCTGTGACTCAGAAGCGTTGACTCATGTCTACTACTCAAATAGACAAGGTCGCCGCTGAAGTTCTGAGACCAAGTTTGGAAACGTCGAGCCAAGTTATATTGCTCGACGCCTTGGAAAGAGAAGTGTCGACTTAACCTCAGTCAGCGCAGCGCCAACCAGAAGTGTCGAGATATGAAGGCTTAGTTAAGAAGCGTCGAGCTCCTGGACGTTGCTCGACTTCTTCAGATAAAAAGCGTCGACTAAGTGATGTTTGCTCAACGTCTGAGAAGTAGGAGTCGAGAGCCTCAGTCTATGGAGTAAGCGTAGAGCGTCTAAATACCGCTCGACGCCTAACTGGAAAAGCGTCGACAGAGATGTTTAGTGCTCAACGCCTTTTCTACAAATTCTCTGAACTGAAGAATATCTTACACAGCTAGCTGAGCTCTTTGTTTCCATTGAGGACCGTTGAATACGTAACGTCATGCTGACGTAAAGGAGCGTAACAGACATTGCAGATGGCGGGCTATAAATAGAAGGCATGACCTATGGGTTTAGCAGTTAACATTTCTGAGAGAAAGTTTGAAAAAGAATCTGGAGAAGTCGTCTTCTCTTTCAGAACCAATCTAAACTGAAGATTTCATTCAGCAATCTGGTGTTGATACCTCTCTCTGAAAGAAGAAGATCAAGAAGGAAGAATCTGTCTTCCTAAGAAGAAGAACAGTCATCACAGCCTGTCGAATCAAGAAGATCATTTGCTGCTGCTGTTCTACTGAAGATTTCTGTCTGATCATTCAGACAGATCAAGAAGGCTCAACAATCTCGAATCTGAGTCTAAGTATTTGTAATCCTCTTTATAAATTTCTGTAGGATCTGAGTTGTCAGATCTGAGTGTAGGATCTGTCAAGGATCTGAGTTGTAAGATCAGGTGTGATCTGAGTTGTAAGATTCAGAGGTGAATCTGAGCTGTATGCCTAGTTATAAAGGCTGAGGTAGGATCTGTTTGATCTGAGTTAGTAAGATCTGTGGATCTGAGACTGTAAGATCAATTGTGATCTGAGCTGTAAAACCTGTTTGTGGTCTGAGATCTGGAGGAGCTATAACCTCTATCTAGCACACTGCTAGAAGGGGAGAAGGGGGAAAGTGGATTACCCAAGATACGGGGAACCACTATAAAAATTTTGTGTGTTCTTTTCTGTGTATATCTTTATTTCTTGAAAGCTCTGATCAGTTTTATCTCGATTATAGTCAAGAATCGTAATAGTTTTTAAATAACCTATTCACCCCCCCCCCCCCCCTCTAGGTGATTAGCTACCCCTAATTAAAGTCTTTCATTGTGGTCCTTCTTGTAGGCCCCGGATGAAGATTTGGACATTGAGTGTACTCTGTGTTATGGTGTTTTCGTAGTCATGTACCTTACTGCTTTCTGCGCTTGACTTCTAATTAATATGATACTATGTGACTCGTCATTTTACTTTGTTAAATGCATGCATGTTTTATTGACTTCCGCTACATATTTCTCTTTTGCTTTACTTAAAATGTGAAATTATGATATTAGTCTGACAACGCCTCCAAATTGGATACATGTTGGAGTAGGACAGTGCACGAGTTAGAAGGGGTGTTACTTCTTCTCATGCACTACTTACGCCATCATAGTCAAGTTGGGTGCATTAGGCATAAAACTTCTCGGTTTGGTCTAACACCCCAGAAGGGGGAGTCATACACACATATCACTTCATTGACTCGCAAATAGAAAATACAAAAGGTAAAATTCAAAAATTAAAACTATTCTTTTTTTGACAGCTTTGAGCTTTAGCCCTCTAAGATCCACCACGCGGCATGCACTACGCTACATGCAACCAAACACAAGTCAAAGAAAATGAGGGTAAACTATGAGTTGACCATAAACCACATAACGATCCCTCCGACCTTCCTAGCGTGCTCCGGGGAGAGTCACTGCACATCTGCAAGTACGCATGAAGCAAGTAACATGTCTCCAAAGAAGAAAGTGAAAGCCAATGCTACACAAAGTGAAGACTCATGCATCAGTCAATAGTCTAGGTTGAGCAATATATAAAAAGAAACGTATGAATGCAATTTTATGATGGTTGGTTTTACCTGAAGATTCACCGTATTCTCCTATCACAACACCACATGAAGCTAGCATAACAATCACACAAATGAACATAAGATTCACGAGTACTCATAAATGCATGATCACATGTAGTCATGGAATACACAACAAGTAATCGATGAGGAGGTCTAAGTCATCTCCACCATAAGCACCATGACATGAGGTGTAGGGTTATCTCCACTCCATTGTTTGTATGAGGTTTAGGCTCATCTCCTATTAGATCCAATTGTAAGAGGCCCAGACTCATCTCCATGATGAGATTCGTTATGAGTGGTTTATGTGCATCTTCATCCCAAATCACAACACAAATAGGAAACTCAATTCGTCTCTAAATATCATTCAATCAATGTGAATGTATGCATGCTCACCAGCATTCCTACTGTTATGGGGGCGGATAGTAACTACAACCTAGCCCTCTCCGCACCTTGGATTTCCCAATTTACCATTCCAACGACCTCCAAACCACGTGATCATGAACCCATCATCAAAATAAAACTATTCTCACGGTCGTCGAATAATAATTACTTCCTAATTTTCTTTGCACCGTTGAATCCGCTGACCATTTACACGACCACCAACATAGAGGTTTTCCTAGGGATGACTAAAAATCTCCCAAGCAACCCAACCCCACATTCATTATGACATTTATCTCAAAGTAATTCTCTGGGACGCTTATTAGGTTAGTTCTAAATGTAAGCATCATATCAACAACACTGATCCGGGCCTATGACCACGGGTGGGATTCACACACCTTGCCTAAATTTGGAATACGTATCAGATTTATAATGCAACATCATTCTGGGGACGCAATCCCATGTCCCGGGGTTCTAGAGGACCTAAAGAGTTCATACGCTCCGCCAATTAGGAGACTCTCTCATGCACGAAATTAAAGGCGCATGAACATGCAACGGTCCTAAGACTGGGGGAAGAGTCTTTACCCTTGGAGCTTGCTTTGGCGCCATGAGAATGTTGGAAAAGTGGGATGAAGTTGACTGAATCTATGAGCACTGTACAGATCCGTCCTCAAGTTGTCATTTGGAGCTCCGAATATCATCAAATGACAAGATCTTCCAAGCCCTAGTGCTCTTTCTCTCATTCCCCTCTCTCTCAAACTTCCAAAATGAGGTTAAAATAACTCTAACCAGCCCCCATTCACGACCTAAAGGGTCTTAACAAACAATCTCAACCAGTGGATCCAAAATCCCTCAAATACATGACTCAAATGAGAAAAATTTATCAGTTTCGGGCCCGTACACGACCAACCATGGCCATGTTCTGCTGTACAGGGGCTTATTCAAATGAGTCCCAGCTTGGGCATGGGCATGCCCTTGTACAAGGCTTGGTCATGTTGTGTTCTGGGTCGTGTCCACAAACACGACCATGTACACAGATTGACCCAAGTCGTGTTTAAGAACATGTACAGTTAGGGAAGATGGACTTCAAATTTGTAGCTTCAAGACTGGGTACACGGGCGTGTATAAGGCCGTGTAGGACCAAAATGCCCTCTAAATGATCCCAAATCCTTCCTAAGCTGCCTTACACAATTAGTTTTTTTTTTACATTTAGGGACAAACAAGGCATGAAACATATATTTTATGGCACAAAATTTACAAAAATCGGATTGTTATAAAAGATCTTAAAGAAATTAACAATGACGATCCAGTATATTTCATGCTAAATAATTTCAAATAAGTTGCAAATCAAGATGATGTTAATAAGGAACAGAGAGAAGCTAATTATGAATATCGCGTATACTTCACTACTAAATAATTTCAAACAAGTTATAATTTAAGAACCGTTTGGAGGAACCGCGCATTCAAGAAGATTATTATCCAGGCGACGGGGAATAAAATTTAGCATTTAGACATATTTCACCTAAAAAAATGCTTTGTTTATAATATCTCAATTTCACTTATGTAATCTGAATTGGTTGCACAGATCTTGTTGAAGATGGAATCACCCAGGTTAGCTGATTGCTATCCAAAATGTCTGCATTATAAGAATAAAGACAATAGGGAATTGGTAAGACAGACACTTTGCGGGTAGTCCAGTTGAAGAATCGAAGATTTTATTGCAAGAACAAAGACGATTTCACGGACATTTTGCGGGTAATCATCTTAAAAAATAAACCTAAAGACTAAAGCCGATATTCTGCACAGTTGGATCGCAAATCAACGGTGCCTCTTCAAACCGCACGATTACTGGAAAATCGGCTTGATTCCCGATTGGCAGTTGCAACCGTTCGGTTCACCGGTTCTTGGCTGATTCTTGACAGGGCGGTTTTTAAACCTTGATCCAACCGTCCGAGGGACCGGTTGGCGGTCTGACCAGTTGAATCGGCCGGTCCAATCCAACATTTAAATCCTTGGCAAAGTTAAGTAAGCAAGTCGATTAATAAAATAATCAAGAAATATATTAAATAAATATTTTAATACTTTCATGTCTCTTAGTAACTCCGAATAGTGTAAACTTCATAACAATTGAAAAATTGGATTATAACAAGAATTTCATAAATTTGAATATTAATTGTACAATTGGAATAAATGAGAGAGGATTGTTGGGCTAGAGGGCATGTATGCCCGATCAGAGCACCTGCCGAAGATAGCGACTGGAGGGAGGGAGCTGGGGTTTGGAACGGAGCGCCGTCTCCGTTCCGCAGAGGGTTGGTGGAAGCGAACGCCGCCGTTTGGCACCGGCGGGTGTTTGTTTTCCCGCCTTGCGGTGGCGTCTGCTCCCGCACCGGCAACCAAATGGCAAAACAAATGAAGCCAAAGATGAACGCCTTGCGGTGGCTTTCATGAACGGCAGCGTGGCCGGCGACCAGCTTTGTAGCCATACTTTTTGTTGTTGCTTGAGAAGCGGATGTGCTCCGGCACGATGCCGCAGCTATTGTTTCCCTCCCACGGACGGACTTCCATAGAAATGATGGCACAAGTTATTTATCTTATCAATGTCTTACTGTATCGTTCCTACCATGTGCTCTTCAAGTCACGAGTTTGATCCTTCCCCGGAGCCTCGCTGCACGGGAATGCTTTGTGCACCGGGCTGCCCTTATTATTACTATTTTCAAATATGGTTATATGGCTTCGTGATAAAGAAACAGCGCACCATTATCTAACGATAGTAATGCGACTTTAATTATTTCAATTTTGCATTTTAGAGTGATATTGTGCCCGAGAACCGGCATGCTTTGATCAAACATGTTGGTGGTGAACATATAATTTGTGGTAACGTCGGTTTAATAGTAAGGCTCCGTTTGGCATGGCGGTGGCGGTCGTGAATGCGGTGGGGTCGTGAATGCGGTGGCTATTAACTGTCATTCGTGAATGCGGTGGCTATTAACTGTCATTCGTGAACGCCCAACCTCACTTAACAAACTTCGTCTACATAACCTCACTTAACAAATATGGTTTTTTCTTTTCTTGGCGGCCGTCATAACCGTTGTCAAATGTACGACGATTTTGTCCAAACTCACCGGGGCAAAAACTTCGCGCCAAACGAACATTAAGTTTGTAATAAGAAATCCAAACTTTGAAATTTAGGCTCTGGTTTGGAGCGGCGGTGGCGGTCCTGAACGCGGTGGTTATGAACCGTCATTCGTGAACGCCTGACCTCACTTAGGGCTTGTACATTTGGGTGGACTTATTTTCTCCCGTCCTGCCACAGAAAACGTAACCGTAATTATTAAAATCGTTTGAGAAACCATCGGTTGGGACCGCATCCGTGCAAAAGAGAGGAATTCACGTGTTTCACAGCTGTGATTTCCGATCGAGGTCGGCGAATATATACGCGCGTTCGATCCCTAAAAATAAAGAGCATTTTTATGAGCACACCTATTTTGGATGTGAGCAGACCACGAAATTTTATTTGCCACCTATTTTTTTAAGAGCACACCTATTTGAATTAAAAAAAAATGATTTCTAGATAGAAATATCTTACATTAGCATGCATGCTTTCTAGATTGCATTGTCCACATGGATGAGCATGCTTTATTTCTCCTCAAATATGAAGTTCCTTAAATATCATGATCGAGAAGAAGAAATAATATGGTGCCCATATCAATTCTTTGTTCAAAAAGTACTGCAACTTCACGGATGTACTTCATGCCATTAACAAAGGAGAGAAAAAATATTTAACATGAAGAACTTGCTTGGGCAATCTTCTTATTAATTATTCAGATTTTTTTTTAAATTCATCTGTTGGGATCATTTATCGATTCTGGAAAGATTCAACATCCTATGGTAAGGAGGCAACAAAGATAAGCGGGGGAATACAAATGACAGCTGACAGCATAATAGTCACCGATTTAGCCAACATATCACTAGATGAATCCAATCAAGCCCTCGAGGAAGATGACTCAGGGCGTTGGGCGGAACTTGTTGAAGGTTGAAGTGTGCAGAGAGGGGGGGCGAGTGGTGCCTGGGCGAGTGGAAGTTGGTGCCCGGGTGAGTGCAACATAGTGGGCGAGTGCAGTGGAGGGGGCGAGTGCTGCTTGAAGCCTGGGCGAGTGGAGTGTGGTGCCCGGGCGAGTGCAAGAGGGGGGCTGCTGGTCCTTGCCGAGTGGGAGTATGTGCATGTTGTGGGCTGCTGGTGTTGGTGAGTGCACAAGAGGGGCGAGTGCGCCTAGTGTGAGGGGGCTGCTGAAGTTGGCGAGTGCACAAGGTGGCGAGTGCACAAGTGTCGAGTGAAGTGAGGAAGGAAGATGGGCGAGTGCGTGCAGGGGGTTGTGCGAGCTCTTGCCGAGTGCTTGAAGTGGGTGGCTGCCGAATGGGGGAGTTTCCAAGTGTGCTTGGCGAGTGGAATACATAGGGGGGTGGTGTGTGCATGCATGCAAAGGTGGTGAGTGCCCCCCTAGTCTACATTATGTGTTTCCTATAAATACCCCCCCCCCCCCCTCAGTGTATGGTGTTGATGAGATAGAGATTCAAGAGAGAGAGAGAGAACTTGAATAGAGAGAAACTTCAAGTGAGTGAGAGTGGGAGTGTGCCTACACCCCAAGAGGTCCAACCCCAACCCGCACCTCAGCGAGAGGTAGAGAGTGCACTGTGAGGTGGAGAGTGCAGGGTTGAGTGTGTTGCATAGTGGAGAGTGCGTTGACAAGCTCAACGACACCTAGTGGAGAAGCGGACCTTGTCCGCGACAAGTTATATTATTTTTATCTCAGCTGTTGTGAATCAAGGTGTATGCACCTTGTATTCAGCTTGTTCATTTATAATCATTTGCCTAGTATAAAGAGTTTACTTCGTTTTGTTTCATCGTTGATTCCTTACTTGGTAGCATACGAAAATTTAACATGGTATCAGAGGCAGGTTGGTGAAGCGTAGTGTGTTATCGAGGTTCAAGGTTGACATCCAAGATGGACGGCGGAGGAGGATATGCGAGAGGACTGGGCATTGAGCTGCTCACCCAGACCAACTACAAGAAGTGGAAGTCATGCATGGAGAGCTACTTGCTTGGAGAGGACCTATGGGAGGTCGTTGGAGGAGAAGAGCAGACAGAAGTGTTTCCAATCGATGACAATGGTCTAGCTGTGAGGGCGTGGAGGAAGACCAATGCCAAGACGGAGTTCACCTTGAAGAGAGCTATCTCTCCTGACTTATTCGACCACATCATGGGGTGCAAGTCAGCGTCAGAGATCTAGAGTGCCCTTGATGGGCTATTCAACAAGAAGAACGTAGCGCGGCTACAGTTCCTGGAGAATGAGTTGGCGCGGTCCACTCAGGGAGAGTTGTCGATATCCACCTTCTTCTTGAAGGTGAAGAACTTATGTGCAGAGATCTCGGCCTTGGATCCTGACGAGCCGATCTCTGAGGCGAAGCTGATGAGGCACATACTCCGAGGTCTGCGGAAGGAGTATGTTCCGTTTATCACATCTGTGCAAGGATGGGCTACTCAGCCCACCTTACTAGAGCTAGAGAACCTGCTGTCGTCACAGGAGAGTTTGGCGAAGCAGATGACAGGAGTGTCTATCTTAGGGGGGATAGCGAGGCGTTGTTCTCAGACAAGAGGAAGCCTTGGGAAAAGAAGAAGAAGAACTCCGGAGATGGACCTTCAATGTCCTCTCAGGGAGTTAGGGAGAACTTCCTCCCCCCATATGACCAGAGGGGGAGACCCCTCTGCTTTGCCTGCAATAAGTACGGGCACATGGCAAAAGAGTGTCGGTCTAATCTCAAGGCCGGTCATGTTGCTGAGAGAGGTGGAGACCATCAGAGAGGTGGAGACCATCAAAGAGGTGGCGGAAGAGGTGGAGGAAGAGGTGGAGGTCACCAGGGTGGTGAAGGCGGAGACAACTGCTTCTTGGCTGAGATGACGGCAACGTCGGTCGATGCCTTAGCCTCCGTCAGCTTTGAGAACGACTGGATAGTGTACTCCGGTTGCGGGCACCATCTCACTGGAGATGTGTCTAAGTTTGCCTCCTTGAAGGCATATGGTGGAACTGATGCTATCATCACGGCGGATGATACGGTGCATCTAGTTGAGAAGGAAGGGATGGTATCCCTGGGAAGTGAAGAGAAGCCCGTGACACTGAAGAGTGTGTATCACGTGCCGGGCATGAAGAAGAACCTCTTCTCGGTTGCGAATGTAGTGGATGCAGGATACCACGTGCTGTTAGGACCGAAGGAGGTGAAGTTTCTGAAGAACCTGTCTTCATTTGATGCTGATGTCACGCTCACCAGGAGAAGGGTGAAGGACTTGTATGTTTTGTCTGCAAGTGCCTATTTGGACAAGCTCAAGACCAACGACGGCGCAGCGATCTGGCATGAGAGGCTAGGTCACGTAGGGATGGATAAGTTGAAGATGATAGTGGCGAAGGGTCTGGTGTCTGGCCTGCCCAATCTCTCTTCTTACGGCGACAGCCATGTGTGTGAGTGCTGTCAGTTTGGAAAGTCACATCGACTTCCATTTGACAAGTCGGAGACCAGGTGTAGGGCACCTATTGAGTGCATACATGCTGATGTGATGGGGCCGTGCTCCACCCTGACGTATGGAGGAAACAAGTATGCGCTGGTCTTGGTGGATGACTACACCCGCTACACGTGGGTGTACATCATGAGGGAGAAGGCGGAAGTGTTTGAGAAGTTCCAGGAGTGGAAGGAACTGGTGGAGGGGAGGCTGAACCTGAGGGTGAAGAAGTTGAGAAGTGATAATGGGGGGGAGTTTACCTCTAACGCTTTTAACTCTTTCTGCAGGAAGTTCGGCATCCGGCGAGAGCTCTCTTGCGCCCACACCCCTCAGCAGAATGGGGTGGCAGAGAGGAAGATCCGTCATCTGGTGGAGACTACCAGGAGTTGGCTACATGCCAAGGGGATTCCCAAAGCCTTATGGGCGGAGGGAATGACATGTGCTACCCATGTGATCAACCGGCTACCTCTGAGTCCCAATAGGATGGTGTCTCCACACCAACTCATGTTCGGGGAGAAGCCAGATGTGAGTCACATGAGGGTGTTTGGCTCTACCTGCTTCATGCACGTTCCAGAGGCTAAGAGAACCAAGTTGGAGCCGAAAGCGAGGAAGTGTGTCTTCATCGGCTACGACGAGAGGAAGAAGGGATGGAAGTGCATGAACCCGCAGACCCACAAGTTTGTCGTCTCGCACGACATTATGTTTGACGAACTGATCTCATATCAGGGAGTCTCTTCTGTGGTGCTGTCGGAGAGTGGAGAATCAAGCAGAGAAGGAGAAGAGAGAGTCACTGAGGACTCTATGGTGGAATTGGAGGTATCTCCAAGTGCCCCATCGCCATCTGGCTCAAGGGGAGCATCTGGCTCAGGGGGAGCTTCTGGCTCAGGTGGAGCTTCAAACTCTAGAAGCAGGGGGAGCACTGCTTCAAGAGAAGTTGAAGGAGGAGCTGGAGAGGAAGAGTCTACCGGAGCGGTAGAAAGTGGCCAAGCCTTGAGGAGGTCGAAGCGAACCATCGTCCCGCCTGCTCGCTATAAGGAGGGGAACTTCATGAGTTTGGTCTCTTGCTTCTTCGCAGGACCACTCTATGAGAGGGAACCTGCCCTCTTTGAAGATGCTATTGGCATTAAGGAGTGGGATGTGGTCATGAATGAAGAGATGGAAGCGCTGGAGAAGAATAAGACTTGGGATCTCGTTCCCATGGTGGAGGGCATCAATCATGTCACCTGCAACTGGGTGTATAAGGTGAAGAAGAGAGCTGATGGAGAAGTGGAGCGGTACATGGCTAGGCTTGTCGCTTGAGGTTTCTCACAAACCTATGGAGAGGACTATGAGGAGACCTTCAGTCCTGTGGCGAAGATGACGTCGGTGAGGACGGTCATTGCCCTAGCAGCGTGCAGAGGGTGGAAGCTGTGGAAGCTGGACGTGAAGAATGCATTCCTATACGGAGAGATAGATAAGGACATATTCATGGTGCAACCACCTGGACACGTGTCCAAGTCTCAGCCACGTCATGTCTGCAAGCTAAAGAAGGCCCTCTATGGGTTGAAACAGGCGCCGAGAGCCTGGTATGGGAAGATTGCAGAGTATCTGCAGTTCTGTGGTTACGATGCCTCGGACTCATACTCTAGCATGTTTGTGAAGAAGAGTGGAGATCTTCACGTGCTGGTGCTGTTGTACGTCGACGACATGATCGTGACTGGGAACAATGGTGAAGAGGTCACGGCGCTGAGACAGCAGCTAGCCATCCGGTTTGAGATGAAGGATCTTGGTGAACTGCACCATTTCCTTGGACTTCAAGTGGAGAAGAGAAGTGGCGGGCTGCTCGTGACCCAGAAGGTGTACGCCGAGAAGATCGTCGAGAGATTCGGCATGAAGGAGAGGAAGAGCAGCTCCGTTCCTCAGGAGATTGGGCTGAAGCTTCGGAAGGAAGAAGGGAGGATTCTTCCTGATCCGAAGATCTTCCGTGCACTGGTGGGGAGCCTTATCTAGCTGACCATCACAAGGCCGAACATCGCCTTTGCTGTCGGCCGAGTGAGTCGGTACATGCAGGAGCCGCGGAAGCCTCATCTGGAGGCAGCCAAGGGGATACTGAAGTATGTGAAGGGGACCCTAGAGATGGGGTTGTTCTATGGAGGGAGGACCGACTTCAAGCTGCATGGCTACACAGATGCAGATTACGCAGGTGACGCTGATGACCGCAAGTCGACATCAGGTTACGTGTTCATGTGTGGAGCCACTGCCATCTCGTGGTGTAGCAAGAAGCAGGACTCCATTTCCTTTTCCACCACTGAGGCTGAGTACAAGGCGTCGTCCTTAGCAGCTCAGGAGTGTGTCTGGCTGAGGAGGCTGGTGGAAGATGTGGATGAGAAGGTTAGAGGACCTACTGTGCTGCGTGGCGACAACGAGAGTGCTCTAAAGCTGGCAACCAACCCAGTGTGTCACGCAAGGACGAATCACATAGAGATAGAGCACCACTTCATCCGAGAAAAGGTGTTGGTGGCTCGCTTGCGGTGGAGCACGTGCGGAGTGAAGAAAATCTGGCAGACATCTTCACAAGGCCCCTATCTGCGGGGCCGTTCAAGAAGCTTCGCGCTTGCCTCGGAGTCGTCCCTAAAGCTCACTTCAAGGGGGAGTGTTGAAGGTTGAAGTATGCAGAGAGGGGGGCGAGTGGTGCCTGGGCGAGTGGAAGTTGGTGCCCGGGCGAGTGCAACATAGTGGGGAGTGCAGTGGAGGGGAGAGTGTTGCTTGAAGCCTGAGCGAGTGGAGTGTGGTGCCCGGGCGAGTGCAATGGGCTTGGGCGAGTGCAAGAGGGGGGCTGATGGTCCTTGCCGAGTGGGAGTATGTGCATGTTGTGGGCTGCTGGTGTTGGCGAGTGCACAAGAGGGGCGAGTGCACCTAGTGTGAGGGGGCCGCTGAAGTTGGCGAGTGCACAAGGGGGCGAGTGCACAAGTGCCGAGTGAAGTAAGGAAGGAAGATGGGCGAGTGCGTGCAGGGGGTTGTGCGAGTGCTCTTGCCGAGTGCTTGAAGTGGGTGGCTGTCGAATGGGTAAGTTGCCAAGTGTGCTTGGCGAGTGGAATACATAGGGGGGGGTGTGCATGCATGCAAAGGTGGTGAGTGCCCCCTAGTCTACATTATGTGTTTCCTATAAATACCCCCCCCCCCCCCCCCCCCCCTCAGTGTATGGTGTTGATGAGATAGAGATTCAAGAGAGAGAGAGAACTTGAAGAGAGAGAAACTTCAAGTGAGTGAGAGTGGGAGTGTGCCTACACCCCAAGAGGTCCAACCCCAACCCGCATCTCAGCGAGAGGTGGAGAGTGCACTGTGAGGTGGAGAGTGCAGGGTTGAGTGTGTTGCATAGTGGAGAGTGCGTTGACAAGCTCAACGACACCTAGTGGAGAAGCGGACCTTGTCCGCGACAAGTTATATTATTTTTATCTCATCTGTTGTGAATCAAGGTGTATGCACCTTGTATTCAGCTTGTTCATTTGTAATCAATTGCCTAGTATAAAGAGTTTACTTCGTTTTGTTTCATCGTTGGTTCCTTACTTGGTAGCATACGAAAATTTAACAGAACTGATCGAGAGATCGGTGGATCTGAGCAGTCAGCCTTGAGGAAGATGACTACAGGCGTCGGGAGGAACAGTTTTGCGCTGGCCGCTATTTTTCTTTCCCGTGCTGAGCAAGGTGAGTTCCTTTCTTTTCCGTCTCTCTTTCATTTTCGTTCTTGGAGATATTCCAGGTCTGGGTATTAATCAAGGAAGCTAAGATAGTAAAAATTCACTTGATTTTTATGAGTTATTCAAGTATTTCTTTTTAGTTCTTCCTCTGATTTCAACCGAGTGGTGGAAAATAATGATGGTTTTCTCTATGTTGAATGAATGATAGATTTTTTTTTAGTTTTTTTATTCCAGTCAACCATGTTGTTACCGATGAAAAGCACCCTATTTTTTTATCCCCTTCCCAGCAAGAAAATGTGGTAGGAAAAGGAACTGTTAAGGAAGACAAACGACAGTTCATAACCACCGGGTTCATGACCGCCACCACAGTGCCAAACAGAGCTTAAGTGCCTGTTTGGGAGAGCGGTGGCGGTGGGAAAAGGAGTGGTAGCAAAAGGAGGGTAGGAAAAGAAGCTATTGGAAAAAAGTTCTCTTGCAAATGAAGATCTGTTTGAGTGAACTCCATTTGTAGAGCTTTTCAGAAATGAGAAGTACATTATAAACTATTTAACAAAACTAGACATAAGCAAATAAAATAAATTCATAAATGCGCGCTCAGGCGTTAAAATGCGCGTCCGGGCCGAAATGAGCCCCCGTGCTTGAAAATATGCGTTCGGGCGGAAAATGCGCCCCTGCGCCGAAAAATGTGCGGCGGGCGGAAAATGCGCAGCAGTGCCGAAAATGCGCGCATGGGCAGAAAAATGCGCGTCCGGGACCGGAGGAAAATGCGCGCCCGGGCGGAAAATGCGTGTCAGGGCGGAAAATGCGCGCCAGGGAGGAAAATGCCCTCCCGGGCAGAAAATGCGCGCCCGGGCCAAAAAATGCCCTCACAGGTGAAAAATGCGCCCCCAGGTGAAAAAATACGCTCCCGAGTGGAAAATGTGCACCCGGGCAAAAAATGCGCGCCCGGGCGGAAAATGCGAGCCCGGGCGGAAAATGTGCGCCCGGGCGGAAAATATGCGCACGGGCGGAAAATGCGCGCACGGGCTGGAAAATGCGTGCACAGACGAAAAATGTGTGCACGGGCGGAAAAATGCGCGCTTTGGCGAAAAATGCGCGCACAGGAGAAAAATGCGCGCCCGGGTGGAAAATGCGCGCCCGGGCTGGAAAATGTGCGCCCGGACGAAAAATGCGCTTCCGACCGAAAAATGCGTGCATGGTCCGAAAAATGCGCCCGAGATGCGCGCCCAAGCGAAAAATGCTCGCCCGGGCGAAAAATGCTCGCCCGGGCGAAAAATGTGCGCATGAGCAAAAAATGCACGCCCGAGCCAGAAGATGCGCGTCATTCTAAATTATTGCCGAATACTTTTCAGAACCATTTTTAATACATAGGTTCAATGCCCTTACTAGAATACTTTTCAAAGCCATTCTGAATCCATATTCTTAAATTAATGCTTTGGCGAGATGCTTGGTTGTACACCACAGCCCAAAAACTCAGGGCCAGTTTGACTTGTCCATTTTGCTCCGAGGAGTTTGAGCAAAAACACTACCATCATAAAATACTTGCTTGACATGACATAGTTTATGAACACCACCAAAAAAACTAATTCTGGACATAAAAGTGGATAGAGTTTCTTACCACCATGCCCACGACCGCCGTCGTGTCAAGAGGATCCTTAGACTCCGTTTGTCTGAGTTTTTTTTTTCTCCGTTGCGTTTTCGAAAATACTCATGCTATTTTTTGCTTATTTGAATAACCTCCATTTGAAAACCTCTATAAATGTCACCAGTGACGGAGCCAGGATTTTTGTTTAGGGGGGGCGGAAATTAATGTTTAACATATATTTCACAAAAATAATATATTAATGCATAATAAAAATTAACATTCCCTTACAATCAATCATAATTGCCCTCAACGTGTTTTCATTGCTTGAAATCGCTGGATGATTGACTCATTTTCAATTAATTTGAATCTGTCTCTCTTAATGTAGGTCAATAAGCTGTCATTAAACCAATCATCACTCATTCGGTTGCGTAAACGTGACTTGATAATCTTCATTTTGGAGAATGCTCTTTCCACTGTAGCTGTTGCAACTGGCAGTAATAATGTCAATTTAATCAACTTGAAAACCTGAGGATATGTTATATCTAACTTGAACTTAACAAATTGTTTTGCTAGATCGCTAACTCCCGTAAGATTCAAAAATTCAGCTCGGGATGATGCATCTAAAATTCAGAAATCATTGGTCTTAAACCAGGATCTGCAATTAACTCATCTAACTTAAATTGTTCTCGAGTTCTTTTAACAACACGCTCTTTCTCCTCTGAAACCTCAACAGTAGGTTTTGGAATAACTTCAATACTTGGGACACCAGAATTATGTTGCTCATCTGATTTAAATTTCTTTTTAAAATACTTTTCCATTCTGAAAAATAAAAATTGTATAAGATTCAAACACACACCAACCTCCAATTGAAGGCTAATCGCCATGCACATTACAAACATCACCGATCCGGGCTTGCCGCCACGGGTAGGCTTCACACAGCATGCCTAAATCCAGATTCGCACGTTGGATTACTAATGCAAAAAATATGCCGGGGACGGACACAATCGACCCGGAGGTTCGCAATGAACCGAGGGAAACACACACCGCGTCCAATTGAAGGCGGGTGGCCCTCCTAAGCAAAGTAAAATAGAAAACCGGGGAACAAGAGTCGTTACCCTTGAGTAGTTGAGTTGGCGCGTATTTCTCTCGATGATTGGAGCTCCAAATCGACCCTTCACAGTGGAGGTGTGCAACACAACGATTTGTACTTAAACAAGACAAAGACAAGCTGTGAAATCTGGATTCCCAAATCAGAAATCAGCAATCAAACAACCAAATCTGAAATCAAACCAAAGCCCAAATCTGAAATCAGAAATCAAACAACCCTAAACCCTAAAGCTGTGAAAACTGGAACAAATTTCAGAAATCTGTTAAACAGATTGAAATCTGTTAAACAGATTTCATGAAATCTGTTAAACAGATTTCATGAAATCTGTTAAACAGATTTAACAGATGATGAAATCTGTTTAACACAGAATAGATTTCATGATCTGTTAAATCTGTTTAACAGATTTCATGAAATAAACAGATTTCAATCTGCTAAACAGATTTCATGAAATCTGTTAAACAGATTTAACAGATGATGAAATCTGTTTAACACAGAACATATTTCATCAAAAAAGAAGAAGAACCGAACCACGGCAGAAATGTGCGGCAGAGCAGCCCCCAAAATGCGCGCAGAGCAGCCCCCAAAATCGCAGCGAATGCGCAGCAGAGCAGCCCCCAAAATCGCAGCCCAACCAGGAATGCGCCCTAGCAGGAATGCGCGGCAGAGCAGCCCCCAAAATCGCAGCCCAACCCCAAGCCCTAGCAGGAATGCGCCCTAGCAGGAATGCGCGGCAGAGCAGCCCTAAGCCCTAGCAGTTCGCGATTTTTGAGGGGGGGGGCGGGCGCCCCTTCTCGGCCTTTATTGGGTCCGCCGCTGAATGTCACAAAGTAAGCTGCATCGCCCACTGACTTGGGCACTATATATAGGATCACACATATCTGTGTGTATCAAGTTCAGCAGCTTTGCCTTCCTCTTTGGTTTAGACTCCACAAATGATACTCTTCTCTGCTTGCCAGCCAAGCAGTGAACACACGTGTCAGGTATCTTCCCTGACAACTCTGGTAGAACTTTGTTCTTCACCAGGATCTTGAGATTTTTCTCACTGATATGGCTAAGTCTGCGATGCCACAACTCCATAGAGTTGTCTTCAATTGTATTCACACTCGGACTGCAGATCTTCGCCTTTGCTTGATACAAACCGCATCACTTCTTGCCCCTAACCACTATCAAGGAACCCTTCACTAGCCTCCAGGCACCTCAGCCTTCAATGCTTGTAAAACCTCCATCATGTAGTCTACCAGCAGAGATGAGGTTCATCCTCAAGTCAGGAATATGCCTGACATCCTTTAGGACAACCTTCCCAAGATCAATCTCCAGGTGGACATCTCCACTACCAACAATCTTCAACACACCAGCATTTGCAATCTGGATAGTGCCAAGGTCTCCCACAACATACGAGTAGAAGTAATCTCTATGAGGAGTGCAATGGTAGTATGCACCACCATCCACTACCTAGCCTGTGTCTACACACTCATGACATGTAGACTCACTGCAGTGTAAGCACGTACAATGACTCATCTTCCGGAATCGAGGCCTCACTTGTACCCTCACTGAATTCTCCCATCTCTTTCACCTTTCCCTGCAAATCAATCTGCATCTTGTAATAGTCCTTTCTGTAATGGACCTTCTTTTTGCAGCAGAAGCACTCGATCTCCTTCTTGGACTTACCTCTAGACTTACTTTTGGAGTTGCCTCTTTGCTTACCCTCATTCTTCATCGACCTACCCCTTCTTTCCATTAGAAAGACATCTGATGTAGAGGCTTCAGAGTCATTCCTTCTTAGCTCTTCGTTCAACAGACAACTTGTCACCATCATTATTAACACGACATCTTCAGGTGCTGAGTTACTCAGCGACACCACAAGAGTCTCCCAACTCTTTGGTAAGGAACTAAAGATCATCAAAGCTTGCAACTTATCTACAAGAGTGTTCTTCATGGCCTCCAACTGATAGATGTTGCTCTGGGCATGGTTCAGATGCTCTGTCATCTGAGAACCCTAATTGCACTTTAAGTTCACAAATTTTCTGATTAGGAAAGCTTTGTTGTCCGCTGTCTTCCTATCGTACAACGCTTCAAGCTTTCTCCATAAAGCCCGAGCGGATGACTCAGTGGATACAGGATGAAAGACAGAATCATCTAGCAACTGACGAATGAATCCCACTGCCTTTCTATCCATCTTCTTCCACTCTACCTCATCCAACATGGTAGCCGACCTCCCTAACAACTGAGTACATAGATCATACCAATACAAGTGATCCTCCATCCACAGCTTCTAGATATTCTAATTCTTGTCATTCATGCTAATCATTCTTGTGTTCTGCTCCATCTTCTTCAATTGCGCCTTTAGGCAATCCGATTAATTCACGAATCGGATTTAGGAAGATAGAGAGCGGACCAATGTCATCACCTACCGTTGACCCAAATCTAAACCGGAACGACCAATCAGATACTTACCTAACCTGTCTCTAATACCACTTGTTGGGAATTGTCCCACTACAATCCGGGCACACACACAAGAAGATAATAAAATGAACAGACACAAAAAACCTAGAAATTTATAGTGGAAAACCCTATCTAGAACAATGAGAGAAAAATCAAGGGGCAGAGCACACAAAAACACTATAATCTGAGAACGATTACAAGAATAATAAAAATTAGGTTTGCCCTTGTTGGAATTTTAAGAAAATAATAATAAGAAACTGGAATAAAAAATGATGAAGCGGGGGGAGAGGGAGAAATGGTAGAGAAGAACTTTCTCCGGACTACATTGCTTCCAATAATAAATTACTTCAGTAAATTTAGCCCACTGCATAAGCCTTGACACAATGCCTTTATATAGCCTTATAGAAACATTAAAAAACTGATAAAAGTACAAAAGAAACTGCAACTGTGAGACAATGACTTGACATCCAAAAAGTGCAGCTTTCGGCTCCACAGGGCTCAAGGTAGAAAGGCTAGCATTAATTTTCGCATGTGAAGCCTTATAATATTTCATTGGCTTCGTTGACTTTACACCTTATGCGGCAGGGAGCAGATCATGGCTTATTTCCAACACCCTCCCTTCTTAGATTTTTTTTGTATGGATCTTGTTGGAAGGAGGTAGGAGGACGTTGTCAGGTAGGCAAAGTGGGACAGAACTCAACGTGCCACCGGGAATATTCCGTTTTCTTTTCCGGTCCCACTCATGGTCATCCTTAACTCTGCACTCCAAACGAGGCCTCCGCGGCAAGACGAACCCACCCACACGCGACCTCGCTAGGTAGAACTTGAGAGACAAAGCCCGAAACGAGCTACCGGGGAATCCACATTTTATCGGCCCCTCTTTTCGACATAGCCACGCCGAGATTTGATTTCACAAGGACTACGCCGGCGAGATCGACCAACCAACTCAACTTGGCGCTGATACCATGTTGAAATTTTAAGAAAAAAATAATAAGAAACTGGAATAAAAAACGATGAAGCGGGGGGAGTGGGAGAAATGGTAGAAAAGAACTTTCTCCAGACTACATTGCTTCTAATAATAAATTACTTCAGTAAATTCAACCCACTGCATAAGCCTTGACACAATGCATTTATATAGCCTTATAGAAACATTAAAAAACTGATAAAAGTACAAAAGAAACTGCAGCCGTGAGACAAAGACTTGACATCCAAAAAGTGCAGCTTTCGGCTCCACATGGCTCAAGGTAGAAAGGCTGGCATTAATTTTCGCAGGTGAAGCCTTATAATATTTCATTGGCTTCGTTGACTTTGCAACTTATGCGGCAGGGAGCAGATGATGGCTTATTTCCAACAGCCCAACCTAGATTTCCCTTTTGGATTCAGAAAAATGAATCCTCCCCACTGACTCCCTGATGAAATCTCTTCAAAAGGGAAACACTTGCAACCTTTCTCCAAGCACTCCGGAAGTAAGGACAAGATGAAGAATCCTTACATCGAAGATGATAGACATTGAAGGTGAGAACCTCTCATTCTTCCTCCTGAAGAACAACCCCTGGCGATCGGCGGCAGAGAACTGCGACTTGTGACTTCTATGAGCAGCAACTAACGGTTGAATTAAAAATTAGGTTTAGAGTTCTCGATCCTTATTTAAATAAAGGCTAGACATTCTCTTTAAACACCATCGGTGCAGCTCTCGCAGCCACGCGATTGGTTAAAACAAGATCCAACGACCCAGAATCACGAGATTAAACAGTCCAGAACCCAACTCGCAGATATCGGGGCCCAATCTCGACGATATTGGAGAGAGATCTCGACGACATAGAGCCCGTCAAGTCGATATGCTTCAGCCTTCTCTCCGATAAAACTCTGCATCCAGTCGATATGGACTTGCCTTCTCGTCGACATGCAGTCAAGCTTCTCGCCGACAAGCATTCAAGCTTCTCGCCGACAAGCAGCCCATCGAGTCGATATGCCTTAGCTGTCTTGACGACATACATGAGTCGTCTCGCCGATATGCAGACTCCACCTCGACGACATGCCCACATCTTCAAGTCGACATGGCCAAACTATAAAGTCGATATTCCTGTAGCTTCTCGATGGTATACAACAGAACTTGAAAAACTTGATCTGATTTTCTCTTTAGGGGCGCTGAACCCCAACAATTATAGAGGAAATATTGAATTAGCTACCCAATCTCGAGGAAATTTGTTGAGCTAAAGTTGGAATAACTGTCATTCAAACCTTATTATGACTGCATGGGTTGAATGAGAAACCTCGCTCCGAGTCATACCGGAAGCGAAAGATGGATGATTCCTTATCGCATAGCTGGACACCGAAGAACGCGCAGCTGATACATGCTAGAGATGCAACTGGAATAATTCAGTTTGTGAATTTTGATGTTTATCCAAAATGAATAGTAATTTGTGAATTTTGTTGTTTATCTCAAACTTTGGTCAGTACTATTATACAAAAGAATCATCGGTAACAACAATAATCTATCCTGGATACAATTTTTTCCTAGTATTTGATTATTGTGCATATACATCAAGAAGACAATTGCTTAACTAATTCCACTGTTAGGCTGAAATACAATACAATTTTACTATATGAGGTTGCTTAACTATTTTTTTTATTTTAAAATTGCCATATTTGTATTGGATGGCTGGACCGAGCCAGACTCAGCTCCTTTGAGTATTCAATATATGCCGGCTCGCCGGCAGGATGCCAGAAGTTTAGTTCTGATCAAATAATCATTCAACGACCATTTGTCACTTGGATGAACCGGCTTCTTCTCTATATAAAACCTCCAAAGGGCCAAGCCCTTATAGCTCAGGAAGACAAAGATGAACAAGGCCGGCCATGGTTTGGTCTTCGCTGTGGTGGCTTTCATGGTGTTCATGGCGATGATGAACGGCGCTGCGGCCGTCAACCATCTTTGTTGCCATACTTTTGGTTGTTGCGTTAAAAGCGGATGTGCTCCGGCACAATGCCGCAAATATTGTTGCCCTTCCATCGACGGCTTCGTGATAAAGAAACAGCGCACCATGATGTAATGATAGTAGTGCAACTTTAATTGTTTCAATTTTGCATTTTAGAGTGATATCGTGCCCGAGAATCGGCATGTTTTAATCAAACATGTTAGTGGTGAACATATATATAATTTGTTGTCACGTCGGTTTAGTAATAAGGCTCCGTTCGGCACAGAGGTGGCGGTCGGGAACACGGTGGTTTAAAACTAGTTTTCTGTTCTTGGTGGCCGTCATAACCGTTGTCATGTCAAACATACATTCTATGACTGGTGTTTTTGTCCAAACTCAACAGAGCAGACGTTGCGCCAAAGTTTTTAATAAGAAATCCAAAATTAGAAATTTAAACTCCGCTTGGCGAGGCGGTGGCGGTTGTGAACGCGGCGGTTATGAATTGTTGTCTGTGAACGTCTGACCTCACTTAAGGAACTTCATCTACTTTGTATGTCCAAAACTGGTTTTCTTTTCTTGGTGGCCGTCATAACCGTTGTCATGTCAAACATACATTCTATGACGGTGGCGTTTTTGTCTAAACTCTCCGCGGCAAAACATACATTCTATGACGGTGGCGTTTTTGTCTAAACTCTCCGCGGCAAAAACGGCGCGTCAAACGGAGCCTAGGTTTTTAATAAGAAATCCAAAAATTGAAATCTAGGCTCTGTATGGCGCGACGGTGGTAATCGTGAACGCGGTGGTTATGAGCCGTCATTTGTGAACGTCTGACCTCACTTAAGGAACTTCATCTACTTGTATGTTCAAAATTAGTTTTCTAATTTTCTTGGTGGTGTCATAACCATTGTCATACCAAACATACATTCTATGACGTTGGTTGGCGTTTTTGTCCAAACTCACGGGAGCAAAAACGGCGCGTCAAACGGAGCTTAGGTTTTTAATAAGAAATCCAAATTTTGAAATTTAGGCTCCGTTTAGCGCGGCGGTGGCGGTCGTGAACAAGGTTGTTATGAGTTGTCATTTGTGAACGCCAACCTCACCTAAGGAACTTCATCTACTATTATGTTCAAAATTAGTTTTCCTTTTTTGGTGTCCGTCATAACCATTGCCATGCCAAAGGCGTCGTTTTTGCCCAAACTCACTGGAGCAAAAAATGTCGCGCCAAACGGACCCTTGGTTTTTAATAAGAAATCCAAAAATTGAAATTTAGGCTCCGTTTGACACGGAGGTGGCGGTCGCGAGCACGGTGGTTATGAACCGTCATTCGTGAACGTCCGACCTCACCTAAGGAACTTCATCTATTATTATGTTCAAAACTAGTATTATTATGGTTATAATCGTTGTCATGCCAAACATACATTCTACAATGGCGGCGTTTTTGTCCAAACTCACCGGAGCAAAAACGCTTGCGCCAAACGGTGCCTAAAGCTCATTTTAAAGGCCTAACTACATTCTCCCATCTCTCTCTCTATCTCTCTCTCTCACACACACACACACACAATTCCGATTTCTCTTTCTATTGATCCTTAGGGCATGGCGGACGAAAATCAAGTGGAGATTCCTAGAAATTGTTTGAAGTCATTTTAGAGAAGTTTTGGATTTGCCAAATCCCACATAGGCAATATTTCACAAATAGGTATGGGTTAGGCTGTAAGTGGGAGGGTGTTGGAGGCGGCTCAAGGTAGGGATTCTTATGCTCCAGAGACTCAAAATAAAGTGTCAAATCTTTCATATTGAATACATGATGAATTATTTGTTTCAATTTTCTTTATAATCATATAAGAACTCATTCGTTTAGGATGTAGCTTTTTAGCGGCTCCTTTTGGGAGCCTCTCCATGCGAGTTATGACCATGATCTGCTCGCCCATCTGAAAATACTGCTCATGCGTGTGTTAGTCTGGCTGTGCCTTATATAATGAGCGATGTTAAACGCATGCCAGTTTTGGCTATATGCTGGCCAAAGTTTTTTAAGAAGAGCGATGTTAAAAGAAGGCCTGTTTTGAAGATATGCAGGCCATAGTTTTTTTTTAAAGTATCATTTTTCCTTTTCAACCTGCAGGCCATAGAACTAGACTTATACGCACCGCCATCGCCCACGACCCGTGCAGCCGCCGGACAAGATCGAGCTTCTTCTCTGTTCTCCTCTTCCTCCTCCGGCGACTCCGGCCGGTGATCTCCACTTCAACCAACAACTTGTGTATATAAATAAAAAAAATAAAAAAATGAAAGCTAAGATCGAATTAAGCATTTGGATAGATTTGAGAGACCGCTAAAAAAAATGAAAATATTTTAAGGTATATTGCAATTGAATTGGCCCCGCCACTCGATCAACTATAACACCTCATTATTTATTATTATTTAGTTTCATGCTTACAACTTATCCGGGTAAGAAAAGGTTGTATCTCTTTAATGTGTATTTTATATTATGGAAATACTTATATATACATATATGGCTGGAATTTCCTTCAATTCATATACACGTGTTAACGTATGTGCTCATTGTTCGTACACATTACACATCAGGCCAAGTGTATGCGCGTATACACGTTCTGTGCTTCGACGAGGTAATCTTGGAGGATGAGGTCGGAGGCGGGGAGGTGGTTGAGGAAGGTGGTGGCGGGGCGAGTTCGTGTGCAAAGTTGGAGAGGGAACTCATTAGCCTAATCCCGCTTTTAAAATCTTTTAACGGTGCCAAAAAAATTGGAATATATATATTAAATTTGGCCTGCAAGAATAATTTTTCGTCTACATATATCCACGACCTGCATAAAGCCAAAACAAGTCTGCATATAACATTGCTCTATATAATTCATTACTGTTAATCATTTTCTTCTGAATCAATTCATGTATGTGATGGATGAAGGATTCAATGGACTCACTAGGGAGTGACGCTAAGGGAACATGGGAGAGGTCAATAGGCTCATATCCTAACATTATATAAAATAGACTCACGCTAGTAGACCTATTGACGAAGCTATTGTATGCGAACTCAACCATGAGTAAGAAAGAATGTCAAGTCAACGAGTGCTCACCAACTAGACAATGCAACAAATTTCCAAACTCCTATTTATGACCTCCTCTGACTATCAGTATGTGCGCGATAACTTATGGAAAACTTTATGGTCCTACGTAACCTGTTTTATGACAGTTTCTTTCAAAAAAAAAAACTTATGAATCATAAGTCACAGTCAGACACCATTGACTTGGATAAACAATGTAAATGAAAGATGTCTCTTGTGAAGAGGGCGGTCAACTTCTTTGCGGCATTTATCAAGGTGTCCTTGATTTCCTTTCTCGCAAGGTCTGCGAGATTAGCCATAGATTGTGCCTCCTCTTGCGTGGTCTTCTCTTTGGCAAGGTGAGCAACGGCTATCACCGCCTATACTCATTTTCTCGCTTCCTCCTATGTTCATTTGGAGTGATCGCCATACCTCAGCGGTGATTTATCACCATGTCTCTTCTTCTTATCAGAGCTCTCTCATCGGGTAAACTCCTCCATTCTGACCAGGTCGTCCAACAAGATCGTTCCCTACAGCTCCTCAATTCCAGCCAGTCTCAACCTTCCTTCGATCCGGGAACCACCGTTGACTTGGAGATACTTTCTCTGTTGTCCTTGCTAAAAATGTCGGAGAAGCAGCCCTGTGGAGGGGTAAGGTCAATGACCCATTCAAAAAATGTGATATCCAAAATGCTAGAAGAAGTTGTGGGTAACATGACACTCTCGCAGATGAAAGGTATCATCACCCCCAGAGATAGATCTGATAATGTTGATCAAGGGGAAAGCCTCAGGTACAGGAATACTCACACCCTGAGTCCCCGACCATTGGAGAGACCAGCTTATTTTCACTTTCTTCGCCATTTGGAGGGAATGAAGGTCAGCTAAGGTAGACAACTTGTTGGCCGTCATGTCTTTGTGGAGTACACACACAACAATGTTTAAAAATTGTGTCGTCGACAATGGTAATTCTTCATAAAAATTCCAGGCCATATATATAAGCGCAGACAACATTTATGGCAGACTAGGTCTTGCAGACTTTTTTTTTTTGAAATCTTCTGTGCATGATTGGAAAAAAAGTGAGGATCTTATATGCCCAAATTCCACCATGCTCACTGACGATAGCCTGGATGATGTTGCTCTTCCCAGACAAGAGCAACGGTCTTGCCGAAACAGACAAGATTGTGCGGATGCACTCGCCGACCAACAGATAAGTACTCGTCGTCCTCTTTCGAGTTCTTGTTGTAGCATTCATTTTTTGCACTCTGAAATATTTATCACACTTTATTAGTAGAAGCCCGTATTTTTGGAGGTTCCCCTGGGAAGAGCCCCCAAAGCCTATAAATAGGTCATGAATAGTTGATTTAAAGGCATCGGACACACAAGCCAAGATCCCCGAGTACTCGCATGATCAAAACAGAACCTATGAATACATTTAGTGCATTCATTTACAAGCTATAATTTGACTGTAATCAACTTTAATCAATCAATAGTATTACACACAGTAAATGTGAAATTTTCAAGATCTATGGAACACTGAGACAAGTACATCAAGAATGAACAAAAAACACTTCTTTATTGCTTGACAAGTAGTTACAACAATTACAAGAGAATAGGCTGAATACAAGTCCCATACAACTTGATTCACAACAGTCGTAAGGAACACCAACTGGTCGCAGACAGAGTCTGCTTCTCCACAACTCGCTAGCGCCCGGCGCTAGCGCTATCTCAGAACGCGCGAGCTCGCTGCTTGCACACTCTCCTGATCAGCCTGCAGATGCAAACCGCCAGATCACAACAAGCCGCTAGCGCCTGTGCTACCCGCTACCGCCTGCGCTACCCGCTACCGCTTGCGCTACCCGCTACCGCCTGCGCTATCTCAGTGAACTCACACAACTCGTGCGCCTTGATCTAGGTCTTTCCGAACTCACTCCGAGTTCACTCCCACTTGAGACCGCCAATTTAGACCGCCCAGGCTCTCCTGCCGAACTTAATCCAAGTTCGCTCTGACTTAGACCACCAATAGAGACCGCCCAAGTCGACCTCTTTCTCTGATATGCTCTGTAGGGGGATTGACCCTATTTATAGATTCCGGAGCCGTCACCTGGAGGTTGGGCTAGCGCAGGCGCTAGCGCTAGCGCCTGCGCTAGCTCACTTCACAATTCTTAACACTCCCCCTTGAAGTGAGCTCCATCAACCACTCCGAGCAGCGAGTGAAGCCTCCTGAATGGCCCCGCAGATAGGGGCTTCGTGAAAATGTCTGATATGTTGTCTTCGCTCCGCACATGCTCCATCGCAATCAAGCCACCCAACACATTCTCTCTGATGAAATGATGCTCGATCTCTATACTCTTTTTTCTTGCGTGACACACTGGATTGGTTACCAGTTTCAAAGCGCTCTCGTTGTCACCGTGAAGAACAGTAGGTCCGCTGACCTTCTCATCCACATCATCCACCAGCCTCCTCAGCCAGACACACTCCTGGGCTGCTAAGCACGATGCCTTGTACTCAGCCTCTGTGGTGGATAGGGAGATTGAATCCTGCTTCTTGCTACACCAAGAGATAGCAGCAGCCCCACATAGAAACACATAACCTGAGGTCGACTTGCGAACATCAGCTTCACCTCCGTAATCTGCATCCGTGTACCCATGCAGCTTGAAGTCAGACTTCTCTCCATAAGACAACCGCATCTCAAGGGTTCCCTTCACGTACTTCAGAATCCCTTTGGCTGCCTCCTAATTAGGCTTCCGCGTCTCCTGCATATACCGACTAACTCGACCGACGGCAAAAGCGATGTCCGGCCTCGTGATAGTCAGGTAGATCAAACTCCCCATCAGTGCCCGGAAGACCTTCGGATCAGAAAGAATCCTCCCTTCTTCCTTCCGAAGCTTCAGCCCAACCTCCAGTGGAACAGACCTGCTCTTCCCCTCCTTCATGCCGAATCTCTCGACGATCTTCCCAGCGTAAGCCCTCTGGGAAATGAACAGTCCGCCACTTCTCTTCTCAACCTGAAGTCCAAGGAAATGGTGCAGTTCATCAAGATCTTTCATCTCAAAGAGAATATATAACTGCTGTCTCAGCGCCGTGACCTCTTCACTGTTGTTCCCGGTCACGATCATGTCGTCGACGTACAGTAGTACCAGAACATGAAGATCTCCACTCTTCTTCACGAACATGCTAGAGTCTGAGTCTGAGGCATCATAACCAAAGAACTGCAGGTACTCTGCAATCTTCCCATATCAGGCTCTCGGCGCCTGTTTCAACCCGTAGAGGGCCTTCTTCAGTTTGCACACGTAATGTGGGTGTGACTTGGACACGTATCCAGGTGGTTGCACCATGAATATGTCCTTGTCAATCTCTTCGTATAGGAACGCGTTCTTCACATCAAGCTGCCACAGCTTCCACCCTCGACACGCTAGCAGAGCAATGACCGTCCTCACCGACGTAATCTTCGTCATAGGACAAAACGTCTCTTCGTAGTCCTCTCCATAGGTTTGTGAGAAACCTCGAGCGACAAGCCTAGCCTTGTATCGCTCAACTCCTCCGTCAGCTTTCTTCTTAACCTTGTACACCCACTTACAGGTGACAGGCTTGATGTTTTCCACCATGGGAACGAGATCCCATGTCTCATTCTTCTCCAGCGCTTCCATCTCTTCATTCATGACCACATCCCACTCCTTAATGCTAATAGCATCTTCAAAGCGGGCAGGTTCCCTCTCGTCGAGTGGTCCTGCGAAGAAGCAGGAGACCAAACTCACGAAGTTCCCCTCCTTATAGAGAGAAGGTGGGACGATGGTCCACTTCGACCTCCTGAAGGCTTGGCCACTCTCTACCACCCCGGTAGACTCCTCCTCTACAACTCTTCTCCCCTCATCTCTTGGAGCACTGCTCCCCCTTCTTCTCGAACTCGAAGATCCCCCTGAGCCAGATGGCGATGGGGCACTGGGAGATAGCTCCAAATCCACAGTAGAGTCCTCAGTGACTCTCTCTTCACACCTGCTAGAAACTCCACTCTCCGGCATTACCACAGAAGAGACTCCCTGATATGAGATCAGTTTGTCAAACACCACGTCGCGCGAGACGACGAACTTGTGAGTCTGCGGATCCATGCACTTCCACCCCTACTTCCGCTCATCGTAGCCGATGAAGACACACTTCCGTGCTTTCGGCTCCAACTTGGTTCTCTGGGCATCTGGGACGTGTACGAAGTAGGTAGAACCAAACACTCTCATATGACTCACATTTGGCTTCTCCCTGAACATGAGTTGGTGTGGAGACACCATCCTGTTAGGACTCAGAGGTAGCCGATTGATCACGTGGGTAGCACACGCCATTCCCTCCGCCCATAAGGCCTTGGGAATCCCCTTGGCATGTAACCAACTCCTGGTAGTCTCCACCAGATGGCGGATCTTCCTCTCTGCGACCCCATTTTGCTGAGGGGTATGGGCGCAAGAGAGCTCTTGCCGAATGTCGTATTTCCTGCAGAAAGAAGCAAACTCGTTAGAGGTAAACTCCCCCCATTATCACTTCGCAGCTTCTTCACCCTCAGGTTTAGCCTCCCTCCACAAGTTCCTTCCACTCCTGGAACTTCTCAAACACTTCAGACTTCTCCTTCAGAAAGTAGACCCACGTATAGTGGGTGTAGTCATCCACCAGAACCAGCGCATAATTATTTCCTCCATAAGTAAGGGTGGCACACGAACCCATCATATCAGCGTGTACGCACTCACGGGGTGCCTTACACCTTGTCTCGGACTTGTCAAACGGAAGTCGATGTGACTTTCCATATTGACAGCCCTCGCATACATGGTCGTCGCCATAAGAGGAGAGATTAGGCAGGCCGCTCACCAGACCATTGTCAGCCATCATCTTCAACTTGTCCATCCCCACATGACCTAGCCACTCATGCCAGATCGCATCACTGTCATTCGTCTTCAGCTTGTCCACATAGGCATTTGCAGACAGAACATATAAATCCTCCACTCTTCTCCTGGTGAGTGTGATGTTAGTATCAACAGACGACAGGTTCTTCAGAAACTTCACCTCCTTCGGTCCAAACAGCACGTGGTATCCTGCATCCACTGCATATGCAACCGAAAAAAGATTCTTCTTCATGCCCAGCACATGATACACGCTCTTCAGTGTCCCGAGCTTCTCTTTACTTCCCAGGGATACCATCCCTTCTTGCTCCACAGGATGCACCGTATCATCCACAGTGATGATAACATCTGATCCTCCGCATGCCTTCAAGGAGGAAAACTTAAACACATCTCCAGTGAGATGGTGCCCGCAACCGGAATCCACTATCCAGTCATTCTCAAAATTTATAGAGGCTAAGGCATCGACAGGCGTGGCCGCCATCTCATCCAGGAAGCAGTTGTCTCCGCCTTCACCACCCTGGTGACCTCCACCTCTCGCTCCACCTCTCGCTCCACCTCTCCAGTGGCCTCCTTCCTTCTCAGCAACATGTCCGGCCTTCATATTAGACCGACAGTCCTTTGCCATGTGCCTGTACTTCTTACAGGCAAAACAAAGAGATCTCCCCCTCTCATCATGAGCAGGGAGGAACTTCCCCATATCTACTTGAGAGGATGTTGAGGGTCCATCTCCGGAGTTCTTCTTCTTCTTGTCCATGTCTTCTTCTTGCCTGAGAACAATGCCTCGCTATCTCCCCCTGAGATAGACACTCCCGCCATCTGCTTCGCCTGGCTCTCTTATGACGATAACAGGTTCTCCAGCTCCAGAAGGGAGGGTTGAGTAGCCCATCCTTGCACAGACGTAACAAACACAGTATACTTCTTCCGCAAGCCTCAGAGTATATACCTCTTCAGCTTTGCCTCGGAAATCGGCTCATTAGGATTCAAATCTGAGATCTCAGCACACAAGTTCTTCACCTTCAGAAAGAAGGTGGATATCGACAACTCTCCTTGAGTGGACCGCGCCAACTCATTCTCTAGAAACTGTAGCCACGCTACATTCTTCTTGTTGAACAGCCCATCGAGATTTTTCCAGATACCAGACGCTGACTTGCAACCAATGATGTGGTCGAACAAGTTAGGTGAAATTGCTCTCTTCAGAGTGAACTCCGCCTTGGCGTTAGGAAGCTCTTACAGCTGGACCATTGTCTCTGGCAGCTACAACTTCCTCTTGCACATCTCCTCCAACGACCTCCCATAGGTCCTCTCCAAGCAGGTAACTCTCCATACAAGACTTCCACTTCTTGTAATTTGTCTGAGTAAGCAACTCAATGCCAAGACCTCTCGCATAACCGCCTCCGTCGTCCATCTTGGTTGCTCAGTACTTATAACTCAGTGCTTGTTCCAACCTAGCTCTGATACCATGTGAAATTTTCAAGATCTATGGAACACTGAGACAAGTACACCAAGAATGAAAAAAAACACTTCTTTATTGCTTGACAAGTAGTTACAACAATTACAAGAGAATGGGCTGAATACAAGTCACATACAACTTGATTCACAACAACCGAAAGTAAGGAACAACAACTGGTCATAGACATAGTCTGCTTCTCCACAACTCGCTAGTGCTTGCGCTATCTCAGACCCCGCGAGCTCGCTGCTTGCACACTCTCCTGATCAGCCCGCAGATGCAGACCGCCAGATCACAACAAGCTGCTAGCGCCTGCACTACCCGCTACCGCCTGCGCTATCTCAGCAAACTCACTCAACTCGCGCGCCTTGCTCTAGGTCGCTCCGAACTCACTCCGAGTTCACCCCCACTTGAGATCGCCAATTTAGACCGCCCAAGCTCTCCTGCCGAACTTACTCCAAGTTTGCTCTGACTTACACCGCCAATAGATACCGCCCAAGGCGACCTCTTTCTCTGATATGCTCTGTAGGGGGATTGCCCCCTATTTATAGATTCAGGAGCCGCCACCTGGAGGTTGGGCTAGTGTCGGCGCTAGCGCCTGCACTAGCTCACTTCACAATTCTTAACAGTAAAGACTCGGGGTGTGCAAAATTTGGTCTCGTCGCTCGCGATACCCATTCTCTTCTCGCTTAGGTGTCGATTGTATGGGGTACTCGCGTCATAAACCATACATCTAACCTTGATATTCATAGCTAGAGTACTAACCCACTCACAATCCCCTCCTTTCCGTTTCTTGTGCTAAGCATGGAGTTGGGAAACTTTTCACCCTAACACATCACTTCATCGGCTCACAGACCAAAAATCCAAATGGTAAAAGTAGAAAAGTAATGTTATTTTTTGCTGTGCAACTTTGAGTTTTATCCCTCTAAGATCCACCACGTGCTACATTACATGCAACTAAGCACAAGTTAGGGAAAACGAGGGTCAATTATGAGCTGACCATAAACCGTGTAATAATCCCTCCCCTTGTACGTCCTAGTAGGCTCCGTGGTGAGTCATCACACACCTGTAAGTACGCACGTAGAGCAAGCAACATGTCTTCAAAGAAGAAAGTAAAAGTCAATGCTATACACATGGTGAAGACTCGTGCATCAATCAATCTTCTATGTTGAGCAATATATAAAAAGGAAACCTTGGAATGCAATTTCAACGATGGTTGGGTTTACCCGAAGGTTCGTTGTAATTGCCTATCACATCACCACTTGAAGCTAGTATATCAATCCCACAATCAACATATGAGTCATGTGTACTCATAACTACATGATCACGTGCTATCATGTCATACACAACAATAAGTACTCGACGAGGAGGTCTAAGTCATGCCACCATAAGCATCGCGACATGAGGTGTAAGATCATATTCAGTCCATTGTTTGTTAAAAGGTTTAAGCTCATCTCCTATTAGATCTCATCGTAGGAGGCCTAGACTCATATCCATGATGAGATCAGTGGCGAAAGGTTTAGGTTCATCTTCTTCCCCAATCACAACACAAATAGGAAGCCCAATTTGGCTCTAAACATAATTCAATTAATGCGAATGTAGACATGCTCACCCACATTCCTATTCTCATGGGTGGAGCTAGCCCTCTTTGCATCATAGAAACCCCATTATCATTTTAATTAACTCCAAATAACGCGATCATGAGTCTGTCATCATAATAATGCTACTCTTACGGTCGCCAAACAATAATTACTTCCTTGTACAACCCCGATATTCGCCAGGAGAGGAGGCACGGTTTAAGAGGGCAACATGATAAAGGAAGTAATAAGAGAGTGAGGCCTTAGGGCCAAAGACCTCGCGAGAGGGACCTTGGAGAAGTCTCTCTCGGAGGGCTCGCTGACAGGCGAGCGAGAAGGGCCGGCGGGATAAACGCTCGCAGGCAATCTGAAGAAGTTTCCTGAGTTTGACGAAAGGAGTACTGCGTTCGACAAACTCTCCTGTGTTCGTCGAGCTCACCTGCGGTCGTCGAGCTCACCCCTGTTCGACGAAATCATTGGAAGTCGACGAAGTCAGGATGCGGTCTCGCAGGAGGGCTCGCGAGACCGGACCTCGGCAGATACCGCCAGAATGGGCCAGCGAGGTCCTCGCAAGGCGATCTCCTAGGAGAGGCATCACGAGCAGGGGTCGCGAGAAGGCCCACGAGAGCTTCGGCAGTAAGGTTCTCGCAGTTCCTTGCCCATAGGTTGATAGGGCCAAATTACCCTTTTACCCTTAGTGGTCTGCCTTTAGCCTCTCCAAACAGCGGAGTTTGGCTGTTAGCAGACACATTTGGGGTGCAGATAGTAAAATCAGAAGGCGGAATTCTGCTATTTGCAGGCCAGATCAGAAAATCTATAAATAAGACCTAAAGGGCACCTTTGGAGAGGACTTCACTTCATCTTCTCTCTCCTCAGGTTCTCCTTGGTTAGCATTTCCAGAGCTCTCCACGGTGCCCGAGTCTCAGCTTTGGCTTGGGAGGGGAAGCGTTCAACGATCTTCCGGGTTAGTGGAGGGCCTCCTCGCTGTGACTAAGGTCTTAGTCATCTTCCTAGTCTTCAGCCTATCTTCTCCGAGGGATCAGTAAGGGTTAGCTGCCCCTCATTTCGGTGAGAGCCCTGAGCTCCACAAGAGACCGAGAAATCGGTTTCAACATTTTGGTGCGATGAGCGTGGAGCGTGGCTGGTCCACGAAAGTTCCAAGGAGCAGATATGACAGGAGGCGAGGATCAAGGCGAGGAGTTCAGTAAGTCACCGCAGGTGGTGACGCCGAGGATGTTCGCAGATTTCAGGAGGGAGGTGCTTGACACCTTCGTGCTCACGGTCGCGGCGCTGAGGAGTGATTTTGCGACCCTAGCATCTAAGGCGACCCTTCCCCCAGCAGCGGTTGGTGAGAATACCTCGGGGGGAAGGGCCGGAAAGGAAATCGCCGGAGGTTCAGTCCAAGACTTGGAGGGGCGAGTGCTGTTCGCCAGCCCGGCGAGCTCTGTGCCGGCGAGCGCGCGCCCGGAGGATGTAGCGACTGTGGGAGTGGTCCAGGCGAACACTGTTCTCGCGAGCGCGGTCCCCGCGAGCCCGAGTCTGGCGAGAGAGCTCGGGGGCATGTGAAGCGAGAAAGGATGGCCGAAGGGGGAAGTCCCTCCTGCGAGTTAGTACTCTCTGCACCTGTCCCGACAGGATTCAGAGAGTGGGATAGGGTGTACTACAACGGTAGGGATGACCCTGTCCAGCATCTCCAGTCTTTTGAGGACTCGGTCTTTATCAGGCCGATGTCGGATGCTTTCAAGTGTCGGCTCTTCGCCGTCACCCTTAAAGAAAAGGCCAGGGACTGGTTCCATCAACTCCCTACAGGGTCGATCTACGCCTTTGAAGATCTGCGCTGAAGTTTCCTGCTGCGATTCTCAACTTCAAAGAAGAGGAAGAAGGACGCCGAGTCCCTTTTCAAAGTGAAGCAGGAGCCAAAGGAGTCGTTGGCTCGCTACGCGGGCAGGTTCCAGGAGGAAGTGCTGCTCACTCAAGAGATGCCTGGGTTTGCACTTCAGCTCGCCTTCACGGTCGGGCTGAGGGAAAGTTTCTTCAAAATGGCTCTGAAAAGGAAGGCCCCCGTCTCCTACGAGGAGCTAATGGAGAGGGTGGCGGAGGAAATCGAGAGTGAGGAGGCCAACCCGGAACTCACCAAGAGGCTTGCAAAGCTCAGTGAGCCGGAGGTCAGGCAGCAAGAGGTGAGGAGAAGGGAAGAGCCCAGGGCCACGGAGGGGGAATGGAGGCATCATGGCGGAGGAATGCAAGGCCAGGGAAGGGGTTACGCCCCGGGGAGGGGTAACTTCAATGGGGGTCAAGGAAGGCCCCATCAGTTGGGATGGAGGCAGGGCCCGAGGCCGATGCCTCCTCCACCCCAACAAGCCATGACAAACAGGCGGGGAAGAGGAGGAAGAGGAAGGAGAGAAGAGGCGAGAGAAGAAGCAGGAGCAGGAAGGAGAAGAAGGAATAGGATGGCGGAGGCCGAGACGGGAGAGGTGACGCTGTCGTACTGTGACTTCCATGATGAGGAAGGTCACGCGACGGCCACCTGCCCGGAGTTCCGAGAGATAAAGAGGGCCCGAGTGCCCGGGCCGTGATAGCAGCAACCGGTGAGGATTGAGGAGGCTGGGCCTCAGGAGGAGGAGGAAAGGTGTGAGGACCGAGACGATTTGGGGTCCCGAGGGGGGATCAGAGTGATCCATGGGGGGGGGGGGGGGGGGGGGGGTAGGGATTGAGGCAACCCGGAAGGCGAACCTCCATACTATCTACCGTCGTAGCGTGGCTTCGACATCCCTAGCCCCGCCCCCGACAGAGAAGATTTCCTTCACCCAGAAGGACATCCCAGGTTATGAGGACCCATTCTGCGATGTGTTGGTCATTCAGACAGCGATCAAAAACTTCACCGTTTCCCGAATCCTGGTGGATAACAGGAGTTCGGTCAATGTCATTTTCAAAAAGGCGTTTGATGGGATGGAGGTGGAGGCGCGAAGGGTGTTGGCCTCGGACGGTCCATTGTTTGGATTCTCCGGAGAGAGAAAATAAGTAGAAGGGGGAGTAGGGCTCCACGTGGTCTTGGGGGGCAGTCCAGGAACTGCCGCTTTGTCATAGTGGATGCTCCCAGCAGCTATAGCGCCATCTTCGGACGGCCGCTCATCAGCGCGTTCCGCAGTGTCCCCTCCACTTTCCACCAGTGCCTAAAGTTCAATGACGGAGGAGTCCAAGTCCGAATCAGAGGAGATCCGAAGGTAGCGAGGAAATGCTACGTGACGGCAGTCAACACCATCTCTTGGATGGGAGAGGCCGAGAAATGGGACCAGGAGGTGGGTGAGTCGGCAGGGCTTGGAGGAGAGGATCAGAAGGAGGAGACGGAGCAGAGGTCAGAGGAGCCGATGGAGGAAGAAGAGGTAGAGGGTCAGGCCCAGGGAGGGGGGGCAGAAGAGTTGATGGTGGTCGGAGAAGAAGGAAAGGAGGGGGAGGTTGAAGCACTCGCTAGTGGCGAAGAGAAGGAAGGAGATTGGGGAGAACAGTCCCGGTTGGAGGCCGTGGAGGAGGTCGTGGAGCTCGAAGTCACCACCCGAGCCGGGGTGGTGGAGAAAGTCAGGATCAGCGGGGAGCTCGGCCTGGAGGAGCAGAAGCAGATCCTAGCCTGCGTTCAGGAGAATGTAGATGTCTTCGCTTGGAGCGCCGCGGAGATGCCCAGGATCGATGCGGATGTGGCTTTCCACCACCTCAATCTCGACCCCGGCACCCGTCCCATCCGTCAAATGAGGAGGGCCATAGCAGACAAGCTGGAAGGACCCATCCGAGAGGAGGTGGGTAAGCTCATTCAGGCGGGGTTTGTATCAGAGATCCAGTATCCAGGCTGGGTCTCTAATTAACATGGTCATGGTGAAGAAAGGGGGAGGTAAGTGGAGAATGTGTATCGACTTTTCCTTGCTTAATAAATCATGCCCCAAGGATTGCTACCCTCTGCCTAGAATCGACGCGCTGGTTGACTCAGCCGTCGGTTTCCCTATAATGTCTTTTCTAGATGCTTTTTCAGGTTATCATCAGATTCGCATGCATCCCCCGGACATCAAGGATGTCTCCTTCATCACGGGGGATGGGTGTTATTGTTATAAGATGATGCCCTTCGGGCTCAAGAACGCAGGTGACACATACCAAAGAATGATGGACAGGGTCCTCCGAGAACAAAAGGGGAGAAACCTAGAAGTCTACATCGATGATCTCATGGTAAAGAGCCGGGACCTCGAAGCCCACCTCCGAGACCTTGAAGAGACCCTTAAGACTTTGCGGAAGTATAAGATGAAGCTCAACCCCTTGAAGTGTGTCTTCGGGGCTAGCCGAGGGAAATTCCTAGGTCACCTGCTCACCCCGGCGGGAGTGGAGCCGAACCCGGACAAGGTCAAAGCAATAATGGAGTTGGGATCGCCCAGAAACTCGAAGGAGGTTCAGAGCCTCACTGGAAAGCTGACCGGACTCAGTAGGTTCCTCTCCAAGGTGGGAGACAAGTGTGCCCCCTTTTTCAAGATATTAAGGGGAAACAAATAATTCGAATGGACCTCGGAGTGTGAGGGAGCCTTCCAGGCCTTGAAAGAACAACTCACTTAAACTCCTCTACTCCAAGGGCCGAGACCGGGAGGGGACATATACCTATACCTGGGGGTAGGATCCGAGGAAGTAAGCTCAGTACTGATCCGAAAGGAAGGGAGAAAACAGTTCCCCATCTACTACGTCAGTCGAGTGCTGAGGAAGGCGGAGCTCCGGTACCCGATTCTAGAAAAGTTGGCCTTCGCATTGGTGGTGGCGGCCCGGAGGCTCCGACCTTACTTTCAGGCACATTCGATCAAGGTGGTAACTGATCACCCACTTCGCAAAGTCATGGAAGGGGTGGAACACTCGGGAAGATTGGCAAAGTGGTCCGTGGAGCTGAGTGAGTTCAATGTTACGTTCGTGCCCAGGGCGTCGATCAAGGCCCAAGCGGTGGCAGACTTTATGGCTGACTACACAACCGAAGTAGGGGAGCATGAATCTCCCCCCTCAGTGGCATGGAAGCTGTTGGTGGATGGTGCATCAGGAAAGCACTCCTATGGAGGGGGAATCATCTTGGTGAGCCCCCAAGGGACCAAGATCGAGCAAGCTTTAAACATCCACTTCCCAATTACCAATAACCAAGCTGAGTACGAGGCGGTGATATCGGGCCTTCGGCTAGCCCAGGAACTGGGAGTGCAAGATGTGGAGGTCTCGACGGACTCCATGGTGGTGGCATGCCAAGTCCGGGGAGAGTTTGAAGTGAAGGATCCGACTCTCCAACGGTACCTGGAGAAGGTCAAGGGAGTCATCGGGCGATTTTGCACTTTCTCCATCAAACACGTGCCGAGAGAGGAGAGCACCCCCGCAGACCTCTTAGCCAAGTTCGGTCCCCGAGCAGGGGGAACATTTTCGGAACTCTTCCGACCCACCATCGAGGAAGGAGAATTGATGGAGGTGGATCAGCGGGTCTCGTGGATGGATCCCTTCGTCACTTTCCTATCATCAGGAAAGCTCCCTGAAGGAGACATAGACAAGTGACGCTTCAGGTATAAGTCAGCTTATTATTCCTTGCATGCAGGAGGGCTGTATAGGAAGACGCTCTCGGGACTCCTAGCCCGCTGTGTCTCCGAGGAGGAGGTTCCGAGAGTCCTGGAAGAAATCCACTCCGGGGAGTGTGGCAGCCACTCCGGGAGCCGAACCCTGGAGGGGAGAGTGTTGAGACAAGGCTATTTCTGGCCCACCTCAGCAAAGATGCGGCGAAGTTCGCAAGGAGGTGTTCAAAGTGCCAGCTCTACGCCCCGCTCCAACTCCTCCCAGCCCAGAGACTTCGGACCATCACAGCTCCCTGACCCTTTGCCATATGGGGGTTGGACCTAGTTGGCCCTTTCCCTCAAGCTAGTGTCCAAAGAAGGTTCTTACTGGTCATGATCGATTACTTCTCCAAATGGGTAGAAGTGAAGGCGCTCGCCAAGGTAACATCTCAAGTTGTGAGAAATTTTGTGTGGGGAGAAATAATTTGCAGGCACGGCCTCCCCCTGGCTATAGTGACAAACAATAGGCCACAATTTGCTAGCGAGGAATTTGTTAGCTTTTGCACCCAGCTTGGCATCGATCTCAGGTTCGCATCAGTTCACCACCCGAGAAGCAACGGCCAGGTGGAGGCGGCAAACAAAATAATCGTCAACCAACTAAAGAAAAAGGTGGAGAACCTCCAGGGAAACTGGGTAGAGAAGCTACCATCCGTCCTCTGGGCCCTGAGGACTACCCCAAACACCGCCACTGGAGAGGCCCCGTTCAAACTTTCTCATGGGTCCGAAGCAGTCCTTCCCATAGAGTTCGAAGTAAAGACCCCCAGGGTGATCGCCGCAGGTGAGGGGGACGAAGATTGACTAGTGGCTAATGATGAGGAACAAAGGCTATCCTTGGACCTGGTGGAGGAACTCCGGGACCAGGCCACCATCAGGCAGGAGGAAATCAAGCGACGAATGGCCCGATATTTTGACAAGCAGATCCGAGTAAAGCACTTCCAAAAAGGAGATCTGGTCTTGAAGAAGGTCGACGCGGCCGGAAGATGAGCCGCGGTAGGTAAACTCAACCCCAATTGCGAGGGTCCATACATTGTAAGCGAAGTGCTCAAGTCGGGGGGTATCACCTCTGAGATGTGGAAGGGGTACCTCTCGGCCGAGCCAGAAGTGGAGACGATTTGAAGCGATTCTACCCTTGAAAGTTTTATTATGATATTAGTTGAATATTTTACTTCTTCACTTGATAGTTATAACTGTTATGCGAGGGCAAGCAATGTGACAAGTATTGGTGCTGGAATGCCCTAGATCGATTCCGCTCCCGGGCTCTCACTAGACGGGGGGTTTTAGGTTGATCTCTGGAGAGGCTGGCAAGGTGACAAGTGTTGGTGCTGGAATGCCCCAGATCGATTCCGCTCCCGGGCTCTTATTAGATGGGGGGTTTCAGGTTGATCTCTGGAGAGGCTGGCAAGGTGACAAGTATTGGTGCTGGAATGCCCCAGATCGATTCCGCTCCCGGGCTCTCACTAGAAGGGGGGTTTCAGGTTAATCTCTGGAGATGCTGGCAAGGTGACAAGTGTTGGTGCTGGAATGCCCCAGATCAATTCCGCTCCCGGGCTCTCACTAGACGGGGGGTTTCAGGTTGATCTCTGGAGAGGCTGGCAAGGTGACAAGTATTGGTGCTGGAATGCCCCAGATCAATTCCGCTCCCGGGCTCTCACTAGACGGGGGGTTTCAGGTTGATCTCTGGAGAGGCTGGCAAGGTGACAAGTGTTGGTGCTGGAATGCCCCAGATCGATTCTGCTCTCGGGCTCTCACTAGACGGGGGGTTTCAGGTTGATCTCTGGAGAGGCTGGCAAGGTGACAAGTATTGGTGCTGGAATGCCCCAGATCGATTCCGCTCCCGGGCTCTCACTAGACGGGGGGGTTTCAGGTTGATCTCTGGAGAGGCTGGCAAGGTGACAAGTATTGGTGCTGGAATGCCCCAGATCGATTTCGCTCTTTGGCTCTCACTAGATGGGGGGTTTCAGGTTGATCTCTGGAGAGGATGGCAAAGTGACAAGTATCGATGCTGGAATGCCTCAGATCAATTCCGCTCCCGGGCTCTCACTAGACGAGAGGTTTCATGTTGATCTCTGGGAAGTTGGCAAGGAGATGAGTTCTTCCTAAGGTCAGGTTGATAAGCCCCGGGTTGGCGAGCCTTCGGCGCTGACCCGGGCCTTCTCGCTCGGCGAGAAGAAAGATTTCGCACGATAGTATATGAGTGACGAGAATCAACCCTAAGCACTCCGGGGTATCCGGTGCTCGGCAGAGAGGCCGCCGGCACAGGGTAGGAGGCGAGCTCTCGCCAAGAAGGAAAGTACCTTGCAAAACCTAGAGGAAGATGCATACCTAAATGGTAATAATCCTAAGGCAAACGACGAAAGGCCGGAGCAGCCAAAAAAGTCCTATGCCTATCTATTCGATAACATAATGTGCGAGAACGAACATCTCGAGAATAGCTTTCGCGAAGACGAATACCGAGGTAAGGAGAGCGAGATAAAAACACACGAAAATAACAAGACAGAAAAGGCAAGCACATTGAACAAAGCAAAATCTGCATTTACATTTCGCAGTTCGATTACAATTTGCGGCGATCTCGCCGATCAAAAGTTAAACAAAAACAGGAATGGCAGCGACTTTCAGGAATCGCTCGCAGACCTCTCCTCGTCGTCGCTACTCTTCACTGGCGGAAGTGGAATGAAGAGCTCCGGGACGATGTCTTCCAATGTCATGTCGGCCGCGTCGGCGGCTAGGAGGCCGACCGCCTTCATCGTCTGGAAATGTAGCGAGCCGACTCGGTGGACTCCTCGCAGATCTCCTCGTCTCGCGCTCGCCGCTCTTCCTTCAGACGGCGGGGAGAAGGGGGAACGACGGCACGGGCGAGCTCACTATTTAGTGCTTTTAGCCCGGCCACCTCGCCCTCCAGGTTCTGGATGCGAGCGTCGGCCCTTCCGGCGGCTTCGACATCCTGTAAGTAAGATAGATTAAAGGAGAGAAATGGCCGAAGGAGCGGAAGGTGACGAGGTCTAGGTAACTCACCACACTGCCCTCTACGGCGAGCAGCTTCTCCTTCAGCTGTGCGTTCTCGGCGAGAAGCCCCTGATAGGCCCTCGCGAGCTCCACGTTCTGAAGCTCCAGTTGCAGGCAGCGCCTCCCCGTCAGGTGGGCGAGCTCGGCAGAGCGCAATTGAGACCTCGCGCTCTCGAAAGCGAGAGTCCTCGCAGTCTCGTCTTTGTAAGCCCCCACATCCTCGCGTCCATAGAGGACGAACGAGAAATCGAAGGCGTGACCGCTGACGGTCTCCTGTTGGATCTTATGGCACCCTTAGAGGGGGGGTGAATAAGGGCCTTTTAAAAATACGATTTTTTACTTAAGAATTTTAAAACAAATTTTACTTTTCTAAAAATTACTTATAAAAATTTCAAACCAATGTAATTTTTAAATTAATTCAAACACAAATTTCTAAGTTAAAGATTAAGCAACCATATTTGCAATTAAAGAAACAGTCATAATTTTATAATCATGAAATTCACATATAAATAATATGATCTTAACAATGCTTAAGATCAAGGCACAAATATGATAATAAACCTTTTACGAATTGTGTTTACCAATCCTTCTCCCAAGGATCGGAAGGCTATCACTTATCTCTCCCTAGACCAATCCCAAGCCTATCCTCTAGATCTTCCCAAGATCTAGACGTAGCACACAAGGCCACGATTTCCCACCAAGCCACGCAAGGACTTGGACGCTCCACACAAGGAAACGATTTTGCCCTAAGCCACGCAAGGACTTAGACGTCACGCACAAGGAGACGATTTCCCTATCAATACAAAGTGAAATGTATATAAATGAAAATACAAAATGAAAAGAACAACTCCCTAGAAATTCAGATCTCTGAAAGGAAGGTTGAAGCCTCGAGATGATCGTTGATGTAGAAGCGTGTCCGATCTCGTCTTCAATCTCAAACCTTCTAAGCACAAATGGGAGTTGATGAGGTTCTAGAGCTCTCTAGTTTGTATGAACTCAGGAAAGGACTTAGAATCTTCAAAGCTCTGAATGTACGAACAAAACGAACCCATTTATAGATTTTCACTGTCTCCTGGGCGACATCGCTGTCAGAATTCCGACAGCCCCAAACTGCTGTTCGTCGTGCTATCGTGCGGGCAGTTGCTGTAACTTCTGCGCTGTCGCCTGGGCGACATCGAGTGTCAGAATTCTGACAGCGCCAAACTGTCGTTCGTCGTGCTGTCGTGCGGGCAGTTGCTGTAACTTCTGCGCTTTCGCCTGGGCGACATTGAGTGTCGGAATTCCGACAGCTCCTTTTCATTTTTGCCGTCCGAAACTTCTCCGGACTGTAGATTGAGTCGTTCTCATCTCCGAAACGGGGTGGCACGTTCTGTAACTCTTCCTGGATTGAAAGTTATGGCCATTTTAAGATCAGCACACAAAACTCATCCTTTTGCTTTTTCTAATGTGTACACACTCTTGGATCATGCCCATGAACGAGGACTTGTCTCCTCATTAAACCTGTACAACCTGGACACTATAAACACACAAAAGACTAGATCAAATACAACACGGTATTTGTTATTCTCAAACCAAGAGATGTGGAACATAGACTCCAACAATCTCCCCATTTTGATAATAACAAATACCCGTATGAGAAATTAGTGAGATTAAGACAATTTGTATTTATAGATAAGTGTTCTTAATAAGATATGCATGAATAACATATTAAGAGCGTGATAGAATTGAAAGCGATAATGCCTACTCTTTCTATATCAAGTGCTCCCCCTACATTAGTGTCTCTTATAAACTACTCCCCCTAAATATCTATTTTACTAGATTTCTCAATTTCTTCTCCCCTTTTGTTATTAACAAAAGTGGGTAGGGATGAGTGTATATCTTTTAAGATAGGTAAGGAACCATTTATTGAAGGATTTTCATGATCGAGGATATGATAGTGTATGCACCTCCTATATGATTACTCCCCCTACAAATATACCCATTTTTTGAGTTTAATATCATTATAATGCACTCCCCCTAAATATTAGATTTATGCAATTTAATTTCCCCTTTTGGTAGAATCAAAAGAGGGTTTAGGAGTGAGTATGTATAATAAGGAGTAATATATTTTTTGTCGAGAAGAAAAATAGGATGCAATCAAAAGCTTGTTAAATACTACTTGTTGAGAAAAATATAAGCATGATGTAACATAAAGTAGTAAGTAACATAGCTAACATGATAAAGTAAGCATTCTATTTTAAGATACCACTTGCTTAAAGGAAAACACGGTGTTAAAAATAATAAGCACTCTTAAACATAAACATCATTTTAGAAGATAAAACCATATAAAGGATAATGAGTTTTAAATTTGAAAAGTTGATGTTTGAGTTAAAGATTGAAGAGATGTTATTCCATTAAGATACAAAATTGAAAGCATGATTTCATAATATCAAGAAAAGATACACAAACTACAATGCAATAAAATTTGCATTTCAAGTAAACATAAACATTGTAGCGGTCATGCTTTGTTATCTAGTGCATTTACTTAAGTTTGTAGAGATTTGAGTAGATGAGCATTAGGATCCAATTCTCATGAGTAGAAGTTTTATGAAAGATAATGATGTGTACAAAGTAGTGTTTTGATAAAGTATACAAGTGAATCAATCAAAAACACATGACATATATAATGAAATAACACAACATTAAAATACACAAATAATATTACTTCCACACTATTTCAATGCACATGAATAAATAATATAACTACCAAGGCGCTCTGCACACACAATGCTTATTAAGACTTATCAGGGTGCAAAGTAGTGCTTGGGGGATCACTTTTATACTTTTTAGCTTTATTTTCAATTTTTTTGTGATCCGGTGTACTAAAGAGAAGTGGTGTATAAATTGTTTGCTACAAGACACTTTACAATTCTTAGCCAAGGTGCTCAACCTCACAATGCTCATTAAGACTTATCAGGAGGGTGAGTAGTGCTTGGTGGAGTTTTCCTTGTCATTTATTATTTGCTTTTTAGTTTAGTGACTAAGGACTCCGAATTCACTTGTTTTGCAAACATAGCATTTTAAACCACATTTCTTTAAAGAATAAGTGCATGAAAGACAAAGAATTGTAATAACCAATTCAATGTTGTGTAGGTAATCTATTTAGGCATTTTAATTATTTATGTTATTACACTACACAATCATGTAAGAATAAGATTGTAAACACATGTAGGTTATCAAAAATAAGTGAGTGAATGAATCATTATCAAACATAATACATTACTCATACTTAGAGGCATGCTAAACATTTCTACACATGTTTATCTACAATCAATTTCATTGCACATAAAAAGATAATTTTCAAGGCATGACAAATACAAAACAATGTTTTTAAGAAACTTGAAAGTTAAATTAAACATTGTATTTAATCTTTAATTGATATAATTAATCATCCATCCTTGACAATGACAATGAATAACAATCAGTTTTTTTTATAAATTTTTGAATTTTTTTTATATATGCACAAAACAATAAACACACTTAAAGAAAAACATATTTTTGTTCTTTGAAATTGTTTTGTAATTTTGTATTTGTTTTTTTTATATATATTCTCTGGAAATCATAGAAGTCTTTAATAGCCCTTTCAGTAAATGACATTCTATGCCAAAGAAATAAACAAAAATAATGTATAAGAAAATACATATATATTTTTTTAAAAGAAATAAAATTTTGTTTTAAAAGGAATAAAAAGATAGAAAACTTTTTACAAACACACAAAATATTAAAATAATACCAGAAATAATTCAAAACAAAAAAAAATTTGGAGCAAAGGAGCTAACGCCAGACATTAACTTCTTAACGCCAAAACAGAACTGCATTTCTTGATGTTTTGAAAAATATTTTTCTCAATTCATTTGTATTATAAAGAGACATTCCTTCAGTTGAAATTTCAGAGTATATTGATTAGATTTGAAGGCTCTTTTAGCATGTATTTGGTGATTTTTCAAATACTTGTGTTTGGTAAAATCATTAAAGCTCGAAATATTAAAATATGCAAACACATGATGCAATGTTAGAATAAAAAATATGCATGATTTATGTATAAAGAGTGAGATAATGTTCATGCAATGAATATAATATAAGTATATCTAAGATCAAGATACCTTAACTACAAGACTACACTCTAGCCCCGTACTAAGTGACGGATGGGCATGAGGAGCTGCACACATGCCGTAGGTTGGGGTGTTAATCCCATATGCATACAAAAGATGACGCTCAACCTAGCACTCTTTCCCCCCAGTGCCTCTCAAGGCCCCACTGGAACCCTCCCCGGTTAAGGACAAGACATGACTTAGAGGTTAGGTCTCTAATGCACACAATCCTACGCCCTCGCTATTGTGAGACACATGACATAGGTTTATTGATTATGGACATACTAAGTGTGTAAGCCTTAAATATATTAACTGTGTTATAATTTCATGATTAGTTTTGGATTTACAATTTTATCGAAGATTGTTGATTTTAAATCCATTTAGAAAAGTTTTATTCATGCAAATAACTACAAAGGAAAATAAGATTTTCATATTTTAATGATATAATTTACTTTAGCATTGCAAGATATAACTAGCATGAGCATTGATTTCTATCTATGGTACGTGATAATGCTAGTGTGATGAATTAGGACAACATGGTGCAAAGCTAAGTAAAGATGGACAAATATAAGATTGAGTTGCATGTATTCAAACATAGAGTTTTGAATTTTCATAGACCTAGAAAGAAGTGACAATTCTATTTGATTTCATCTTGTTGATATCAAGTTAATTCATAGGTCTAAAGATAATGAGATTCATGCAAACAATAAAGATGCACATCACACACACAAAACAAGATATGAAACTATAATATCAATTGCAATCATATATTTCATAATTCCTAAGGTTGATAGAATTAGTTGATTTAAGATAGGTCTTGATGGATCATGAATTATGATATATGATTATAGTGAATTTTAGCATAGGATATTAATAGATCATGGTGGTGATTGTGAAATCATATTCATCATTTTTGTAAAATTTTTTTTTATTTTAATTTTTAGAAATTAGACAAAACAAATACAAGGTATTTGACAACAATGATAGTAAAAATAATTTTTCAGAGAAAATCAGAATTTTTAGAAAAATATGTTACCGCCAGCGTTAGTGATAATGTCTGGCGTTAGCAACAGAGTTACTATATTTGATTTAAAACACATTGTTTTTGATATTATTTGATTCTGATTTTTCTCGATTATGATTTTCAATATATGGGCTATTATATGCAGCAATGAAAAATAGACAAATATGCAATTAGTTGCGCAAAAAATATTTTAGCCTAAGACCCCTAAAAATCCATTTAAATCCAATTTTGAAAGTAATTTCATTAGTCTTGATAATATCATTTAGAAAATTTAGCATTCAATTTATAATGATAATATAAGACATTTATAGGCAAAGGATTTAAAAAGGATAAAACAAAAACAAAAGATAGATCACTTAAAAATTATGACTTTATGTTCAATTTAATTCAATTTTGATTTGATAAACATTAGGCTTAAAATGTAAAAGTCATATTTCATAATATATCTAAGTGACTTTAGCGTGTTGGCTCAAAAATAAGAAAACAAACAAAAGAAAAAGCAATTAAGCATATCATGAAATAGAGTACTGATATTTCATTTTTAATTAATTTCTACTTCATGCAATATAATGATTCCTAGTGAATGAGAGACTTCGGTATCCAAAGGGGACCAAGTGTGATGGTTCCTTTGGGTACCCAAATACATCGTGTAGGCTTTTGGAGAGATAGTGATGAATGGGCATTTACAAGTGGAGTTAGTGTTTCGTTTTTAATTTTGGGCCTCCATTCATACTTTGGTTGTTTATCTTTTATATTCATATTATGATTATTTGACATCTTTTTGGAATGATAGTTGTTTGAAAAATAATTCATTTGGGATTTATGTTTATTCAAATTATTTTTCAAAATACATTGATGTTGATAATCATAATGAATTTTATTATATTGATTCTTTGAGAGTTTATAAGAGTGATGGTCTTTCTTAAGAATTGAATGTTGAAAAAGTGGGTTACAATATATTTTAAATGATTGGTTCTTATTTTGATTATTTTCATTTTCACTCTTTCTTATAGACGTACTCTTATAATATGAAGTTAAGCTTTTAGACTTTTGATAATTTGATAAACTAGAAATAAAAGATGTTTTATTATATGAAAAGTTTTGAATAAACATTTTTAATGATTCTTATTTATCCTTTAAATTATCATATTCTTTTAACAATTTTTCATTATGCTCTTTTGAAGTTAAAAGACCTTTTTCCAAAACCTTGAGGTCTTCTTTAAATGTATTATAATCAAAACAAGGTTTAGCATTTTCAATTAAAGAGCATGAACAAGAATTTGAAACATCAATATAAGATTCTACTTTAGCGTTTGCTTTTAAAGTTTTATTTTCTAAACGTAATTTGGAATTAGCATGTTTCAACTTTGAAATTTTACGTTTGGCAAATTTAAGCACACAAAATGTAGAAATAGAATTAGTTACTAAAAGAGAAGATTTAGATTTTCTTACCTTGCTATAGTTTCTGTCTTCTCTTTTGCTTGATGTTTTGCCATCAACTGCGTCCAATATTGTGACGTTGTCTTTTTCTCTTGGATCCATAAGGAATTGCTCACAGGCATCATCTGCGGAAGGAAGACTATAAGAATTCTCAAGAAATTTCCAAACTTCATAAGCATTAGGAAGTGTATAAATAAGTTTGAAAATATTTTGATCTAATGCACAATATAGACTATTCATTGATTTGGCATTTAAAAACATTTCATTTTTATTTAAAATATTTGGGGGCATTTTAATTGTAATATTCCAAACTTCAATATCCAAGGATTTAAGAAATTTTTCCATAAGTATTCTCCACCCATTATAATTTTCACCCATAAATAATGGTGGACATAATGATTTTTCATTTTCATAAAAATTATCCCCTCTAGAAGATGCGAGATCATGAAGCGCCATTATTCCCGGTTGTGAAGCCGTATTGGAATAACCTCCTCTGATTTATTCCCGGTTGTGAAGCCGTATTGGAATAACCTCCTCTGATACCACGTGTTGGATCTTATGGCGCACTTAGAGGGGGGGGGGGTGAATAAGGGCCTTTTAAAAATACGATTTTTTACTTAAGAATTTTAAAACAAATTTTACTTTTCTAAAAATTACTTATAAAAATTTCAAACCAATGTAATTTTTAAATTAATTCAAACACAAATTTCTAAGTTAAAGATTAAGCAACCATATTTACAATTAAAGAAAAAGTCATAATTTTATAATCATGAAATTCACATATAAATAATATGATCTTAACAATGCTTAAGATCAAGGCACAAATATGATAATAAACCTTTTACAATTTGTGTTTACCAATCCTTCTCCCAAGAATTGGAAGGCTATCACTTGTCTTTCTCTAGACCAAGCCCAAGCATATCCTCTAGATCTTCCCAAGATCTAGACGTAGCACACAAGGCCACGATTTCCCACCAAGCCACGCAAGGACTTGGACGCTCCACACAAGAAAGCGATTTTGCCCTAAGCCACGCAAGGACTTAGACGTCACGCACAAGGAGACGATTTCCCTATCAATACAAAGTGAAATGTATATAAATGAAAATACAAAATGAAAAGAACAACTCCCTAGAAATTCAGATCTCTGAAAGGAAGGTTGAAGCCTCGAGATGATCGTTGATGTAGAAGCGTGTCCGATCTCGTCTTCAATCTCAAACCTTCTAAGCACAAATGGGAGTTGATGAGGTTCTGGAGCTCTCTGGTTTGTATGAACTCAGAAAAGGACTTAGAATCTTCAAAGCTCTGAATGTATGAACAAAACGAACCCATTTATAGATTTTCACTGTCGCCTGGGCGACATCGCTGTCGGAATTCCGACAGCCCCAAACTGCTGTTCGTCGTGCTGTCGTGCGGGCAGTTGCTGTAACTTCTGCGCTGTCGCCTGGGCGACATCGAGTGTCGGAATTCTAACAGCGCCAAATTTTCGTTCGTCGTGCTGTCGTGTGGGCAGTTGCTGTAACTTCTGCGCTGTCGCCTAGGCGACATTGAGTGTCGGAATTCCGACAGCTCCTTTTCATTTTTGCCGTCCGAAACTTCTCTGGACTGTAGATTGAGTTGTTCTCATCTCCGAAATGGGGTGGCACGTTCTGTAACTCTTCCTGGATTGAAAGTTAAGGCCATTTTAAGATCAGCACACAAAACTCATCCTTTCGCTTTTTCTAATGTGTACACACTCTTGGATCATGCCCATGAACGAGGACTTGTCTCCTCATTGAACCTGTACAACCTGGACACTATAAATACACAAAATACTAGATCAAATACAACACGGTATTTGTTATTCTCAAACCAAGAGATGTGGAACATAGGCTCCAACATCTCCTTCTCCACCCACGTAGGGAGGATGGTGAAGATGTCCGCCCGGTTCGTCTCCGACTTCCAGTTCACCAAGAGCTCGCCGGTCTCATCCCGGCGCCTCTGGCCGACACCGAAGTTATAGTGGTTGACGGGGATGGGCGGAGCGGAGGTTCTGGCAGCCTCCCGGCTGGGCTCGTCGTCCTCACCTCCCGCGGAGAGGCCGGTAAGGTCAAACTCATCAAAAGCGGCCTCGCCAGGCTCTTTCCCCTTCGAGGAGGTGAGCGAGACCCGACTCTTCTTATTCTTTTTCTTCGGCGGAGATTTTGGGGGAAGGCCATGGCTGCTAGAAGCCCCCGATCTCTTGCGAGAGGATGGCTCAGCTGGCGTGATGGCGTCTCTGCAAGCATCCGCCCCCATGGTCGCGAGAGCAAGGGTAGCGTCGGTCTTCCGATTGCTCGCGTAGGGGGGATGGATGGGGAGATCTCGCTCGCCTGAAAAATGTTGGAATTACAATAAATACAGAGTTACTTGAAAATAGCAGGAGTTATTGAACGAGGTCTTTACCTTCCCCAGCGAGCACTGGGAGAAGCGAGTCGAGGTTGCGACGGAGATGAACAACCTCGAAGTTCTTCTTACAGAAGAACTGATAAAGGACGGCGTCAAGGCCGCCGAGGGCAGTGGGCCGGTAGGTGGTCTCACCGTGTTGGACGGGTGAGATCGGGATATTGCCGAAGTTCCCCTTGACGAAGAGGAACTTCTGGGCCCAGAAGTGGGCCTTGTTGACGGTCTCGTCGACTTTAGGACCCGAACCCACGAAGTAGGCAGTCCCGTCCTTATAGGCGCGGAAGGAGAACAGCTTCCGAAAAACTGGAAGGCTGAACTCGATGCGCTCCTCCCGCAGGTAGCAGGCGAAAGCTGTGATCACCGCTATGACGTTAGGGGTAAGCTGACCCGGAACAACGCCGTAATGCTTGAGCACCTGGCGAACAATAAGAAAACCAGGATTAGTTTATATAATGAGCGAGACTTGACCTGCAGAGAATAAGAAATGAGCGAGAGCGATTATTACCTGGCGAACTTCCGGCCACAAGGGGAGACGCAAGCCGACCGCAAAATGAGCGGTGGGGATGGCCAGCTCGTCGACAAGTGGCGCGTTGATCATGTCGTTCTCGCTAGGACGGCGCGCCGCGAATGGAGGGGTGACATAGTCGGCGACCAAAGTGAAGTATTCCTCATCTGTCAGGTTGCAATGAAAGAAGCTATGCTCAGCGAAAGCCTTGGCAATCTTTCGCTTACCCTCCGACTCGTTAGCATCGCCGCCCATTCCAAAAACCTGCGAGAAAGGAAGTAGAGCGAGAACGAGAAGTAGCGAGAGCTCTGAAGCAGAGGAGGAAGAAGGTTGACAGTAAATGCGGTGGTTGACTCAGCTATGACAACCTATTTATAGCAAAAGTAAAAGGGCGGGAAGAAGCCCAAGCGCCGGTGAGTGCGGTTAGCCAAAACATCACATCACGACCGCGTACGAGAAAGGTCTGCGAGGTTAGTACAAACAACATTTTTGTGAGAACAACACACACAGATATAATGGTGTAAAGGAGGGGGGGCGCGCCGCGAAATACATTCAGCGAGAACGGAGGCTCCCCGCGAACACAACATAGCATGAAAATGAAACGGACGTATTAGCAGCGAGCGAGAACTAATAAAAAGCTAGTAATAATTATTATCAGACGAAATAAAGCCAACATATGTGTTGCAAGCCATTGCGAGATTGTCCAGAATAGCGGCACTCATTAACAGGTAATAAGAGTTCGCAACAACGAAGAAGTTAGCGAGAATCATGGGACAACCACTTCCACCTACCCCCACCCCGCGACCCGGACCGCGGCGGTACCCTAGAATTATAGTAATCCTCGGCCGCGCGGTCCTCCCGGTCCATGAGGAAGGCGTAATCCCTCATCCCCGCTATATGCACCTCCGGCGTCGCGACGTTCTCATCGTGATCGCGTTGTCTCGCGGCCCGGAGCCTCGCACACTCTTCCATCAAGACAGCATGCCTATCCTCGGCGGCTTCTATGTCCCGTCTCGCGTGCATGTTGAGGTCCATCAACATTCGACCATATTTTCTCAGCAACTCTGCGGCTCATTGTTTCATCATCTCAGGATCTCGCGGATCCCCTAAGAAGTCTTCCACTTGGTCAGGAAGGGGGGACATCTCGTCGTCGCCCAACTCGGAATCGGTAGGCGGATTTTCAGGATTCTCTGCAAAATGTTACGAAAAGGTTAGATAACGCGCTCGAGTTCGCGCAGGGCAGGGGGCCGTCGGAGTGCTTACCCAGAGGGGGCGAGAAGTCCCAGGGCGGCCCTGGAAGACGTTACCATAGTGGGGGTAGAGAGATTTACCCAGGCCAGGATGGTAGGCTGCGCTATTGGTCGGAGGGATCTTTGGCGGCACAGAACCGCCGGTCTCCTCGCTCGTCAGTAGTCGGAACCCTGGCTTATCTATAGTTTTATCAGGAGGAGGCGGAGACGGAGGCCGCGATGCCTGGAGAACCGGGGACTTCCGGGGCGAGACTGCAAGAAGCAGGGAATGAAGGTCAGATAGTTAATAAAGAAGGGCTTGCATGCGAGATTAAGGGCGTACCCGCAACATTCTTCCCAGCAAGGTTTGTATCCGCTGGCGTACTTTTGCGAGACCCACCAGCAGGTTCGCCAATGTCCTCGTTCGGCAAAGCATCCTGCTAGTAGGCATGAATCACAGGCAAACTTATTGACTTAAGCTAGAGAGGTAGCTCATACCTTCTCGTGGGGACGGCTATCCGGGGAGGAGTCCAGCAGCACAGAGCCATCCCCGGTTCGGCAAGCCGCCTTCGCCTTCTTAGTCTTCGGCGACTGAGCGGGAGGCGGCCGATTCATCCAGGCGGGGACCCTGGTCGTGGAGTGTAGCCCGCCGGCTCTCACAGCCCTCAGGCGAGCCTTAGCTTCTTCGGAAAGCGGCATCTCCTGGCAGCTACAGTATAGGACAAAGAGAAAGAAAAGGAAGTGGCGGCGCACGCCACTAAGGACTCGGGACGATATTTATAGCCCTCAGGGTGGGCCCTACCAAAGATTCCTGACAGATCATCAAGGGGCTAGAGAATACCAGGGGTTGGATGTTTCTTCGCGAGCCTAAATAGCCTCGCGAAGAGCGGGGATTGTGTACAACCCCGATATTCGCCAGGCGAGGAGGCACGGTTTAAGAGGGCAACAGGATAAAGGAAGTAATAAGAGAGGGAGGCCTTAGGGCCAAAGACCTCGCGAGAGGGACCTTGGAGAAGTCTCTCTCGGAGGGCTCGCTGACAGGCGAGCGAGAAGGGCCGGCGGGATAAACGCTCGCAGGCAATCAGAAAAAGTTTCCTGAGTTCGACGAAAGGAGTACTGCGTTCGACGAACTCTCCCGTGTTCGTCGAGCTCACCTGCGGTCGTCGAGCTCACCCCTGTTCGGCGAAATCATCGGAAGTCGACGAAGTCAGGAGGCGGTCTCGTAGGAGGGCTCGCGAGACCGGACCTCGGCAGATACCGCCAGAATGGGCCAGTGAGGTCCTCGCAAGGCGATCGCCTAGGAGAGGCATCGCGAGCAGGGGTCGCGAGAAGGCCTGCGAGAGCTTCGGCAGTAAGGTTCTCGCAGTTCCTTGCCCATAGGTTGATAGGGCCAAATTACCCTTTTACCCTTAGTGGTCTGCTTTTAGCCTCTCTAAACAGCGGAGTTTGGCTGTTAGCATGCCCATTTGGGGTGCGGATAGTAAAATCAGAAGGCATAATCCTGCCATTTGCAGGCCAGATCAGAAAATCTATAAATAAGACCTAAAGGGCACCTTTGGAGAGGACTTCACTTCAGCTTCTCTCTCCTCTGGCTCTCCTTGGTTAGCATTTCCAGAGCTCTCCAGGGTGCCAGAGTCTCAGCTTTGGCTTGAGAGGGGAAGCGCTCAACGATCTTCCGGGTTAGTGGAGGGACCTCCTCGCTGTGACTAAGGTCTTAGTCATCTTCCTTGTCTTCATCCTATCTTCTTTGAGGGATCAGTAAGGGCTAGCTGCCCCTCATTTCGGTGAGGGCTCGAGCTCCACAAGAGACCGAGAAATCGGTTTCAACATTCCTAATTATTTTTGCGCTATAGAATCCACTAATGACCATTTTAACGGCCACCAACATAGAGGTTTTCCTAGGGATGACTAAAAATCCTCTAAGCTATCCAACCCCACATTCATCATGACATTTATCTCAGAGTAATTCTCAAGGCATGCATACTAGGTTAGTCCTAAATGTAAACGCCATAGAAAAATTATGGATCCGGACATATGACCATGGGTAGGCTCACACACCATGCCTAAATCCAGAATAAGTGTCAAATTTCAAATGCAACATCATGTTGGGGACGCAATCCCACACCCCAGGGTTCTAGCAAATTTAAGGAGTTCATACCCTCCACCAATTGGTGAGAGGAGACTCTCCCATGCAAGAAATTAAAGGAGCGTGAACATACAACAATCCTAAGACCGAGGAGAGGAATCTTTGCTCTCGGAGCTCGCTTTGGCACCATGGAAATATTGCAAAAGTGAGATGAAGTTGACCGGAACGATGAGCACTCCGCGGATTCGGCTCCGACTTGTCATTTGGAGCTCTAATCTTCTCCAATGGCAATATCTTCCAAGCACTTGCCCTCTTTCTCTCCTTCCCCTCCCCTGTCTCAAACTTACAAAATGAGGTTAGAATAACTCTAACATGCCCCTTCACGACCTAAAAGGTCTTAGCAAACAATCTCAACATTGGATCCAAAATCCCCCAAATCCATAACTCAAAATGAGCAAATTTTATCAGTTTTGGGCCCGTACACGACCAGCCAAGGCCGTGTTTTGTTGTACATTGGCTTCTTCAAATGTCTCCCTTCCTGGGTGTGGGCACGCCCTTGTATAGGGCTTGGTCATGTTATGTACTGGGTCGTGTCCACAAACACGATCATGTACACAGATTGACCCAAGTCGTGTCCACAAACACGACCATGTACACAGATTGACCCAAGTCGTGTCTAATAATGTGTAAGGTTCGGGAAGATGGACTTCAGGCTTGTAGCATCATGACAGGGTACATGGACGTGTTCAAGGTCGTGCAGGGCCACAATTTCTTCTAAAGGACCCCAAATCTGCTTTACATATTTAGGACCCAACCAAGGCATCAAACATCTATTTTATGACACTAAATTTACAAAAATTAGAGTGTTACAAAATATATGAAAGAAATTAACGATGACGATCTAGTACAATTCATGCTAAATAATTTCAAATAAGTTACAATTTAAGATGATGTTAATAAGGAACTGAGCGAAATTAATTATGAATATCTCGTATACTTCACTACTAAATATTTTCAAACAAGTTAAAATTAAGAACACTAAACAATCATACTTCGAATATTATAATTATCATGATTAACTATGGTTTTTTATGTCTCGACGGCATAGGTTGTTTCAAGACATTTTAGATCACTTAGAGCCCGTTCGTTAGGATGGAATTGAAGACTTGGAATTGAAATTCGACGTCAAATTCCAATTACGCCGTTCGCTTGTTAGGTAGCTTTAATAATTGGAATTTGAGTTTAATATCATTGAATTGATTTTAGCATATACACAAAATCAAGCTGTACATATCGGAATTGGGCGAGTCTGGCACGCTCGATTTATCGCGTTCTTCGGCCGGGCGCGCGTTTATGCGCCTGGACGCGCAATTTTTTGCTCGGACGCGAGTTTTTTGCACGGACACGAGTTTTTCGTCCGGACGCGCGTTTTTTGCCTGGACGCGTAAATTTCGCCCCAGAAGTATTCCGCCCTAGATCGTGTTTTTCGCCCGGGCGCGCGTTTTTCGCCCGGACTTGCTTTTTTCGCCCGGGGGCGCATTTTTCCCTCGTGCGCATGTTTTGTCGACCGAGCGCGCATTTTTTGCACGGGCGCGAGTTTTTTGCCTGAGAGTGCGTTTTTCGCCCGGGCACGCGTTTTTCGCCCGCGGGCGTGTTTTTCGCCCGCGGGCGCGTTTTTCGCCCGAGCGCACGTTTTGTCGCACGGGCGCGCAATGTTTCTCCTAGGTGCAAGTTTTTAGCCCGGGCGCGCGTTTTTTGCCTGGGCGCGCGTTTTGTCACCCGGGAGCGCAATTTTTCGCCGAGGCGCGGAATTTTCTCCCTGGCGTTTTTTCGCCTGGGAGCGCGTTTTTTCGCCCAGGGGCTCATTTTTTGCCCGGGGGAGCATTTTGTCCCCCGGGTGCGGAATTTTTCGCCCGAGCGCCAGTGTTGCGCCCGGGCGCACGTTTTTCGCACGGGCGCGCATTTTTCGCACATGCGCACGTTTTTTGCCCGAGTATGCGTTTTTTATCCGGGCACGCTTTTTTTTGCCCGTGCGCACAATTTTCGCTCGGGCGCTAGTTTTTCATCAGGGCGCGCATTTTTCGCCCGGGCACGCGTTTCTCGCTCGTTGGCGCGTTCTTCGCCTTGGCGCACATTTTGTCGCCCGGGCGCCCAATTGTTCGCCCGACGTGAGTTTTTTTCGCCCGGGGCGCATTTTTTGTCATGACGTGCATTTTTTATTATATATGTAAAAAATATTAGTTTCTTTATAATATTTTTCAATTCTTAGATTGAATTTTATTTAACAAACGAACAAAACAATTGATCAATTTCACAATATTCAACAATATTGTTTATTAGGCGAACGATGTAATTAGAATTAGATCAATTCTAATTCTGAATATCGAATCCTAATATCGAATTCCAATATCAAATTTCAATTCCGTCCAAACGAACAGACCCTTATAAAACATGAAGATTTGATACTTAGAGGAACTGTACATTCCAGAAGATTAGTATCGAGGCGACGGGGAATAAACTTTAGGATTTAGACATCTATTCACCTAAGAAATGCTTTGTTTATAAAATCTCAATGTCACTTATGTAATCTGAATTGTTTGCGCAGATCATGTTGAAGCTGAAATCAGCTGGATTAGCCGGCTCCTATTCAAAAAGTCTTTACTATAAGAATAAAGACAGTAAAGAATTGAAAATGTGTAAAGGTATATTCGGACATATAACGGGCTCGGGGGCTTTGCGTGTGGAAACCCTAGGTATTCTGCTATATATACCTAGCTGGAGGCAACAGAGAGATAGTTCCACTTTGACTTCCTCCGGATGTTTCGAGCAACCCCTCTACATTCTCGAAACAGCGCCTAGGGTTCGCTCCCGTCCGAAGGATCACGCCTGCTAGCCGTCGACGTTCGCGAGAGAAGGAAGGAGATCGCGGTACTGCCGCTGCTCGACGTTTCCTTGCTCCAGTCACGTTTGCGGAGGATCTCCTGTATCTGCTCGCAAGTTTCGGTCGCTCGACTAGAAGGTATCGGGGGAGTTTCCGCCTTCGTTCCTCTCACCGATCGATCACAGGATCGATCATTCTTGTGCTCGCGTGCGCTCCCGCTGCTGCCGTTCTCGCGAAGGAGATCCCGTCTGCCGCAAGCCGTTCGCTGCCCCTTGCCGCAGAGCCGTCGCCGTGAGCAAGATCTAGAGGTCGCGGATCTGCTAGTCTTCCCCATCCCTCGCCGCTGCTGTTCTTGGTTGGCTGCCTCCGTCACCCTAGCCCGCAGATCCAGGGCTGCTGCTGCGCCGCCTCCGCAGTCCAGATCTGCCTCATGTGCGAAGAAGACGAAGTCGCTGCTAGCAAAAGGGGAGTTCGCGCACGACCGCTGATCGTGTGCTCGACCCCTCGCGCACGACCGCTGATCGTGCGCTCGTCAGCAGCCAGTTCACGTACGACCACTGATCGTGCGCTCAGTAGTTCACGCACGATCACTGATCGTGCGCTCTTCAGCAACAGTGCCTGTGCGCCACTGTTCTCCCGTGCTCCACCTTCGCTGTCCGCCTCCAGATTCCTCTCAGCCGCTGCCGTCAGTTCTCTCCCGCCGCCGCCGTCTCCGCTCTTGCCACAATGATGAAGGGGAACAACTTTTCGACCCCCGTTCCGATGATAAAGCTGGAGAAGTTCACGGCGACTGAGTTCAACGCCTGGAAGTTGAACACTCAGTTCGGGATGAAGTTTCTGAACGTGTTCTACACAGTTCAGTCTGATGGTGCTGAGGTCGTAGGGACTGCTGATGAGGCACAGTGGATTTCTGATGAAGACTTCTGCAAAGACTACCTGCTCAACTATCTGTCATCCAGCTTGGCCCAGACCTACATGAAGATGAGCACCGCAAAGGAGATCTGGGATGCGCTGCAGGAGCACTTCAGGCAGGAGGAGGACTTGTCCAAGACGCACCTAGTGGACAAGTTCCACTCTTTCAACTTCGACGAGGAGAAAGCCATTCTCCCTCAGGTATCTGATTTTGAAAATTTAATTGATTCTCTGCATAGTGAGTCTATTAGTCTGCCCGATAGTTTTGTTGCGGGTACGATTGTGTATAAGTTGCCCTCCTCATGGTACAATTTCAAAATGGAAATGTACCGCAAGAAGATGCAGGTTGGTCTGAACGACCACAAGCATTTCATACGCATTGAGGACGAGAACAGGACGAAGCACGCTTTGGAAGCTGTTGGCAAGCAGAAGGCTGCTGCCAACATGATTTCAAGCTCCAAGCGGCCTCCTCCCCCTCACAAGACCAAAATGTCTCGTAGTATCCCCCAGGTTGCAGGCCCGAGTAAACCCTCTAAGAAATTTAAGGGTAAATGTTATAACTGCAATAAGTTGGGACACTCCGCATCTGACTGCAAGCTACCGAGGAAAGAAAGAACCCGGACACCACAAGAAGGCAACCAAGCCCATCTGGTTAGCCAAGCTGAGCCATCCGACTTTGTTGCCATGGTCGGACACGCGCATGCCAGCACGGAGTGGTACCTGGATTCTGGGGCAACGTGTCACGTTTGCAACAATGCTAATCTTCTGACAGAGCTGAAGGATGCAAAGGAATCAGTAATTATGGCAAATGGAGACACAGCTGACGTGATGAAGGTGGGGAACGCAACTCTGCTGCTCTCCTCAGGTAAGTCTTTAATTTTAAAGAATGTTAAATTTATTCCTTCAATAGCTGCTAACTTAGTGTCTATCAGTTTATTATGTGATGCGGGTATGTCGCTTAGCTTCTGTAGCGGCAGGGTAACTTTGTCAGTTAACTCGCACTATTTTGGATGTGCTTATGTCCAAAATAGGATGTACCGTCTGAGTCTAGCAAGTGAGGTAGTCCACAAGTTCAATTGAACTTAGTTAGACCTAGAACTCTACACGAGAGACTAGGACACGTAAACTACAGGAAAATGTTCCAAGTAGCTAGAACTCACAAGATCACATTAGACACTAAGTCTCCACTTGAAAAATGCGAAGTGTGCACTCAGACTAAGATCACTAGGAAACCTTTTTGCACGGTTACTAGGAGCACAACACCTCTTGAGCTTATACATTTCGATATTTGTGACTTTAAAAGTTTTGTCACCAGAGGTGGGAGGAAGTATATGATCACGTTTATAGATGACTGCACGAGATTCTGTCATATCTCGTTGCTTAAAACTAAAGATGAAGCGTTTGAAAAGTTTTGTCTTTTCAAAACCAGGGTAGAAAACCAACTAAGCATGAAAATAAATCGTTTTAGGAGTGATAGAGGAGGAGAATATATGTCCAGTGAGTTCAGATGCTTCCTTGCTTTACAGGGCATCATAGCAGAAACCACTGCTCCTTACTCCCCCCAATCTAACGGCATAGCCGAGCGCAAGAATAGAATGTTAACAGAGATGTTGAACTCTATGGTGCTCACTGCAGGCATGCCTTCCGCTTATTGGGGCGAAGCAGTCTTGACTGCGAATCACATTCTGAATAAAGTTCCTCATGCTAAGTTAGAGGTTACTCCCTACGAGCTTTGGTTTAAGAGACCCCCGTCATTTACTCGACTTAAGACCTGGGGCTGTATAGCCTATGTCAGGGTTCCTGACCCTAGACGGCCTAAAGTTGGACCTAGGACCAATACTTGTGTCTACCTAGGTTGTGCTGAGGATAGTGCTGCAGATAGGTTCCTTGATATTTCTAATAATATCATAATAGAATCTAGGGATGCGGTGTTCTTCGAGGATAAATTCCTCAAAGATATGAACTTAACAATCCCAGGTATGCAAACAACTATTACTGAGGAAGATCCTGAATCAGTACCGAGCACCTCCTATCCCATTCTGGTAGATAACTCTGGCCTAGAGTCTAGAAGGACTTCTCTAAGAGAGCGAATTCCAAGAACCTTCGGTAGTGACTTTGTGACTTACCACGTTGAGGCCGATCCATCCACCTATAAGGAAGCGATGAGATCCAGGGATTCACTACTCTGGAAAGAAGCTATAGATGAAGAGATGAATTCTCTTCTTCAGAATAACACCTGGACGTTGGTTGGTAAGCCAAAAGAGGCTAAAACCGTAGGGTGTAAGTGGGTTCTGAAAAAGAAATTGAATCCTGATGGTAGCGTAGCTAAGTATAAAGCACGCCTGGTGGCTAAAGATTTCACACAAGTCAGCGGAGTAGATTACTTTGATGTCTACTCAACCGTGTGTCACTTGGCAACCATTTAGGTTCTCCTTGCTATTGCATCTATTGAGAACTTTATTGTTCATCAAATGGATGTTAAGACTGCGTTCTTGAACGGAGATCTGACCGAAGAGATCTACATGAGTCAACCTGAAGGTTTCATTGTAGACGGTCACGAAACGAAAGTCTGTAAATTACTTAAGTCTTTATACGGACTAAAGCAAGCACCGAAATTATGGCATGAGAAGTTCGACTATAGTGTAAAGAACATGGGATTCATGTCGAGTCTCTCGGATAAATGTCTTTACATACGTAATAGATCGGATAAAGTTGTCATAATATGTTTGTACGTAGATGATATGCTCATTCTAGGGTCTGATCAATCCGAAGTGGATGACGTTAAGTCAGATCTAATAAAATAATTTAGCATTAAAGACCTAGGTGTAGCTAACACTATACTAGACATGCAAGTGAGCTTTGGGAAGAATGGTATCTCCCTAAGTCAAAGCCAGTACATAAAGTCCATGTTGGACACGTGGGGATACAGTGCCAGTAGAGCATCTGAGACACCATACGACTACACTAACCGCCTAAAGCCCAATGAAGGAGCTATTGTTAGACAGTTAGATTATTCTAAACTGCTTGGTAGCCACATGTATGCCATGGTCTGCACTAGACCTGACATAGCCTTTACGGTCGGCATGTTGTGCAGATTCACTAGTAATCCTGGTAAAGACCACTGGAACGCCTTAGATAGGCTAATGAGATACTTAAAGCACACCCAAAAGTATTCTTTAGTTTACACTGGTCATCCTTCAGTTCTTGAAGGTTATTCTGATGCATCTTGGTGCTCAGAATTAAACGACAGCAAGTCCACTAGTGGTTTTGTGTTCACACTAGGAGGAGCAGTTGTAGCCTGGAAGTCCAAGAGGCAATCCTGTATTGCACTCTCTTCTATGGAATCCGAACTCTACGCTCTTGCGTCAGCAGGAGAAGAAGCCCAATGGCTGAGAGATTTGGTGATGGACATTCCTTTGTCGAGCCTAAAAATGAGTTTTGTTGTAGTTTACTGCGACAATCAGGCTACTAAAACGATTGCTACGAACTCTTTGTTCAATGGCAAAAGAAGGCATCTCAGGCTGAAACAATCCTGGTTGACCTCTCTCACAAGTCAAGGGATTATGACCCTAATTGATGTGAGATCGAAAGACAATGTTGCAGACCCTTTGACCAAAGGATTGAATAGAGCTCTCACAATAAAAACATCGGGGGAAATGGGACTAAAGTTCATAGATGTATGAAACTTTTCTCCGCAGTTTATGTTTTGACAGTGAGAACCTATAGTCGCAACATTCAAGCATCTAATAACAGACTGAAAACCCAAATAATTTCTTGATGAAAACCCAAGATGGTTGATGCCGGTTATTCCACATTTGATAACCAAGCACCTCTCTCATTGTAAGTTGATTCAAGAGTTATTCAACTGGAAATTGAAAGTCGTTGTAAAAGTTAATCTAAACATTATTGGTCACAGCACATTATTCCACATTTGATAATGTTGCACGTGATGTGTGCCCACATGTGTTGGTGAGGCACATAGTGATCAGTAATGAGTAAGATAACGTGACTAGTCCTAGTTAGACTGGATGAGATGCTGACAGTGTTACTTCACCGTTGCTAGAAGTGCTAAGCTCATTTAGTAAGAGCTAGTTTACTTTAAACGTCACTGCATATCTTTATGAATTCATAGAGTCTGACTCATGAAATTCCTTGCAGGCTACGGTGGAGATTATGGAGGAGAAGTAGACTTGGACATGGATGACGATGATCTACTAGATGAGTAGAATCATCAAACGTTTTAATTCATGTTGTTTTGTAATAACTATTCAGACTATGTTTGGGATAGAATCTGTGTTTTTTGGTTTGCCGTTTAGGCAAAAACCTTTTCATGTGTTAATTAGTATGATCTATCCTGAATGCTTTGTTTAGTTTGAATTATTATTTTGTCTACTCTCCAGTACCCTGAAAAGTTACCGTTATTAGTCACGAATATAGGAGGAGATTGTAAAGGTATATTCGGACATATAACGGGCTCGGGGGCTTTGCGTGTGGAAACCCTAGGTATTCTGCTATATATACCTAGCTGGAGGCAACTGAGAGATAATTCCACTTTGACTTCCTCCGGATGTTTCGAGCAACCCCTCTACAAAATGAAGACAAAAGAGGATTCATTCACAGACACTTTGTAACGACCGGACAGAACAACCCGACCTCTTTTCAGCATGGCAATCCGTCGTACCGGGTTGCAGCCCAAGAATCCCAACGCCTCCCCGCGCCTGTTTCTCAGCAGCGGCATGTTGTTGAGGTCGGGTCTCGAACCCGCAACCCCCTTAATAAGGAGCCTTCATACCACTCCTCATCACCAACTGAGCTGCAGCCCGGTAACGTGCCGGTTTGGGTGTCCTCTGGTTGAACCGGGGTAGGTAGGCCATAGGCGTTACAATAAAAAGTGCAGCTCAGTTGGTGATGAGCAATGATTTGAAGTCTCCTTATCAAGAGGGTTGCGGGTTCGAGACCCGACCTCAACAACGTAACACTGTTGAGAAACAAGCACGAGGCGTTGGGGTGCTTGGGCTGCAGCAAACATGTTAGTGGTGAACATATAAATTGTTGTCACGTTGGTTTAATAATAAGTTTTTAATAAGAAATCCAAAATTTGAAATTTAGGCTCTGTTTGGAGAGACGGTGGCGGTGGAAAAAGCTCTATTCCCACTGCCCTTTTAGGTTGTTTGGATGAGACTTTACTGGAGATGAGAAAGATGCTTTCAACCTATTTATTTTCGGCTTTATGCATTTTCCAGTCATCGCCGGAGTCGACAGATTGCCAGACACTACTATGGGTTTCCAGACCAAGGGTGGGCTTCCAGTGGTGTCACCTCCGACCACCACCCCCTGGCTGGTGGTGGGAGACAAAATAATCAGATGATAATGTCCGGTCTACGTGTATGAGGGAGGTAACCTCACCTAAATGACCATAACGTCCACTAACACTTGATCTCCACCTTCCAAACGAAAACACCTTCGGTATTTGAATTGTTAGGCCATCAAAACTATTTTCCCCGAAATTATGCTAAACATAGAAAATGGAGCTAACGTTACCAAGTAATTTGTGAAATATTTTCAGAAGTTTTGAATATCATTTAGATACCCAAATCAATTTTAGCTTGAACGTTGGGCGGTACACGGTATGTTATGCCATTTTCAACATTTGAAAGTCCTAGGAGGCTCCTTTGAGAAAGTTTCCTTCATAAAGATTGTAAGCAACATTGATACCAAGTTTACCATTCTTTTATTTTAATTTTTGAAATCATCTTGACCCTCAGTTTAATTATCCTCCACCGAGATTCGTCCAACTCCCCTCCCCAACATAGCGTCTCCTTCTCCAACCCCAACCTCGTATCCTCCCACTCCAGGGCCCCCTCTGCCAGTTATCAATCTAGTTCTCTCTTCTTCGTACGGATCTGATGATGATAACATATCAGGACTTGATCTCCCTATTGCTCTTTGCAATGAGGTCCGCTTGTGTACTCAAAATTCCATTCATGATGTTGTGTCATATGCTCGATTTACCTCTTCGTGCAGGGACTTTGCTCAGGACCTCTCGACCACTGTCACCCCAGCCACTTACAAAGATTCTCTTGCCATACCATACTGGAAAGCTTCCATGGATGAAGAAATGTCTACCATAACAGAGAGAGGTACTTGGACTCTTGTCCCTACCCCTTAGGGAGCGGATACTGTTAGCTATCGTTGAGTCTTTTTTGTGAAACATCATGTTGATGGCACCATGGATCACTAAAAGGCTTGGTTGGTTGCTAAGGGGTTCACCCAAACCTATGGTGTTGACTTCTTCGATACTTTCTCCCATGTTGCTCACAATACCATGATCCCCATTATCTTCTCTCCAGTTGTCAACATGGATTGGCAGATGCCTCAGCTAGATGCTAAAAATGTATTCCACTATGGTGATATACAAGAGGAAGTGTACATGAAACAACCTCCTGTGTATGTTGCTCAGAGGGAGTCTCAGGTATGCAAATTGCGGTGGTGATCTATGGACTCAAACAAAGTCCTCCGACATGGTTTGACAAGTTTAGTGAAGTAATCTCCACTATTGGTTTCTATCGGAGCTCTGTTGATCACTCCCTATTTATATGAAAAACTACTTAAGGTCTCGTTGTTCTTGTCGTATATATTGATGATATCCTTCTCACAGGTGATAACCCGTCCGACATAGAAATGACTAAGAAATATCTTCACAAAATGTTTGTAACCAAGGACATGAGGTCTCCCATACTTTCCTGGTATCAAGATTGCAAGGAAACATGACTCTGTGGTTTTGTACCAATGCAAGTATGCTCTAGATCTTCATAATATAATGAAGTTGAGCTCCTGGGTGCAAAACTACTCGATGGCCTATGGCTATTGGCGAGGAAAAACTTTGGAGTGAAACATTTCCTCTTCTTCTAGATGCCGCTCAATATAGACAGTTGATTGGTAAACTCATTTACTTGACTGTGATAAGACCAGACATTTGCTATGTGTTGGGAAGGTCAGTCAGTTCATGCAATCTCCCAGGGGGTGCCATCTGAAAATAGCAGTGAAAATATTAGAGTATATTAAAGGGGCTCCAGGAAAAGGTCTGTTATTTCATAAGAATAATCACTTACGGACAAAAACATATTTATATGCCAGCTATGTTGATGACAAAGGAGATCGAAAGTTCACCTCAGTGTTTTGCACGTTCATTGGGGACAATCTAGTTACCTGGAAAAGTAAGAAGCAAGAAGTTGTGTCCAGATCAAGTGCTGAAGCAGAATATAGGAGTATGACTCAAACCACATGCAAATTAAAGTGGTTACGTGCTCTTTTATTAGACCTGGGAGAAGTCTATAATCATCCTATGCCCATGTTTTGTGACAATAAAGCTGCCATCTATATTTCAGATAATCCTCTGTCATGAAAGAACGAAGCATATAGAAGTCGACTATCACTTTATTAGAGAATAAGTGTTGACAAAGTAGATCTGTATTGTACTCCGTTCGTCACTTCCAAGAAAGAGTTGGCACATATTTTTACAAAACCAATTACTTCATCTTTTTCAGAAATATGTGACAAGATGAGCATGATCGACTTATAAGATACAACTTGAGGGGGAGTGTTAAAATACTAGATGAAGAATTGAAAGGTATGGGTGGTTACAATGGGGTTAACTGCCCGATGTTGCTATGTAAGGATGTCTCATTGATTGGACGGTTACTGGTAGTGTAACCGCCCCCTGCTGGTTATATCACAGTCTGGGTGGTTACTAATTGTGTAACCGCCCCCTGCTTATTCTGTCTCTGTAGTATGTGCGGTTACATGGGGTGTAACTGGCCTGTCTATTTATTTATGCTCTAGTGTATTTAGTTCCGCATCGCTAATTGTATATTCTCTCACTTACTATGTTCTATATAAAGAGTGACACTCTCTTGTAATATTCAGATCTTTTGGAAATAAAATTTCTCTGTTATTTTCAATTTCTCACACCTGGTACCCATGGGGTCCTATTTATTGACAATCCAAAAGAGGAGAATTGGTCTGCGAATAGCCGCCCCCGTTGAGGTCTCTAAGAAGTTTCTAGAGGCTGCCGAGTTGATTTCCGGAGGCTGCCGAGTTGATTTTCGGAGGCTGCCAAGTTGATTTTCGGAGACTGCCAAGTTGATTTCTTGATTTCTGGAGGCTGCCGAGTTGATTTCTAGAGGCTGGTCATGACGAGTTGATTTCTGGAGGATGCTGAGTTGATTTCTGGTGGCTCCCGAGTTGATTTCTGGAGGCTGCTGTGTTGATTCTGGAGGTTGCCGAGTTGATTTATGGAGGTTGTTGAGTTGATTTCTGGAGGTTGTTGAGTTGATTTCTGCTGTGACAAGGTCTCCTCCTTAGGTATTTTTGACCTCGACTAATTTTGGTTATACAATCTTCCTTTTTTATAGAATACCCATTTGTAGACAATAATTTTCTCATCCTTTGGAAGCTTCAATTAATTCTAACTATTATTTTTATGTAAAGAATCAATTTCCTCATGGGTTGCAACTAATTTGTGCACAATCTGCATACTTTATTGCTCATGATAAAGTTTCCTTTCCCTAATTTGTGCATAAATTGGACAAGCAAAAAATTATCCCAAATTTAAATAATCTAGAAGATAACCGGACCACAACTAGGTGTCTTACACTCAATAGGTGTGCAAGGAGAACAATTTACTAACCAACATGTTGTATTGATGGCTTCTACTCAAAACTCCTTACTTAAACCTGCATTAGATAACACACACTTCACCTTTTCTAGTAAGTGTTTGTTCATATGTTTTGCAACTACATTTTTGGAATCCTTAATACAGGTACATTATGTAACGGTCTCCCCAGCACACGGCTCGAAAGGATGACCAACGACACCCCAACATCCAGCTCGAAAGGGTTCAGGCTCAACCGGTCTGCAGACCATGCACCCCAAACCCTCTCTGTCTCACCACAGGGCACAACGGGTTGTTGGAGACCACAGTCCCCCTTTGATGAGAAGTGATCCAGTTAAGCGGCAGTGCGTGGACTTCCTAGGAGGTCACCCATCCCGTGACTACTCCAGCTAGAGCACGCTTGTAACATCCCGACTTTTATTGTGCTACTAGACCCTAGTGAGCCCAATAAAAGTAGGCCCGAGCGGTAGAAAACTATCATTTTAAGTAATGTTGCGCGCCGCAACTAAGTCATTGGGGTATAGTGACCAAATGAACCCCGAATTGACTTCTGTCAGTTCCGTTAGACTCGTATGAACAATACGAGCACAACGGAATTCATTGCACTTCCATCCGAGGTCGTTTGGAGAAAACGACCATTTCGGGTTTCCTAGCGCGCCACTACCTCATTATTATGAATAGTGACCGTACGAACCCCGAATTGACTTCCGCCAGTTCCGTTAGACTCGTATGAACAATACGAGCGCAACGGAATTCGTTGCACTTCGATCCGAGGTCGTTTGGAGAAAACGACCATTTCGGGTGTCGTAGCGCGCCACTACCTCATTATTATGAATAGTGACCGTACAAACCCCGAATTAACTTCCGTCAGTTCCGTTAGACTCGTATGAATAATACGAGCGCAACGGAATTCGTTACACTTCGATCCGAGGTCGTTTGGAGAAAACGACCATTTCGGGTGTCGTAGCGCGTCACTAACTCATTATTATGAATAGTGACCGTACGAACCCCGAATTGACTTCCGTCTATTCCGTTAGACTCGTATGAACAATACGAGCGCAACGGAATTCGTTGCACTTCGATCCGAGGTCGTTTGGAGAAAACGACCATTTCGGGTGTCGTAGCGCGCCACTACCTCATTATTATGAATAGTGACCGTACGAACCCCGAATTGACTTCCGTCAGTTCCGTTAGACTCGTATGAACAATACGAGCGCAACGGAATTCGTTGCACTTCGATCCGAGGTCGTTTGGAGAAAACGACCATTTCGGGTGTCGTAGCGCGCCACTACCTCATTATTATGAATAGTGACCGTACGAACCCCGAATTGACTTCCGTCAGTTCCGTTAGACTCGTATGAGCAATACAAGCGCAACAAAATTCGTTGCGCCTTAATTCAAGGTCGTATGGAGAGTGCCATTTTAGGGCTATGTAGACCACCTCAGTGCAACGCACGAAATATAAAGTGCACGAACCCGGCATTAGCCCCGGCAAATCATAATGGACCCCGGGACCATGGAAGGCCCCGTCCTAGGTTGACCTCGGTCAAACTCCCCCCCACCCCAGCTGGAAATTATTGGAAAATGAAAAGAAAAGAGGGGGGGAGGAGAGAGAAGCCCCTCCCCAAAGGAGGGGGCTGCCCATGAATAGGCAGCCCCCCTATTGGGTCAAGGGGGCAGGTGAGAGGGAAGGGAGGGGAGGGGGAGAAAATATCTCCCCCCACTCACCCTCCCTTAACCCCACGTGGGGAAAGGAGGAGAGGGGGGGGGAGGTTCTCCCCCTCCCTATATAAAGGGAGGCTCGCCCCCCCCCCCCTGATGCACAACCCCCTCTCAACCCCTCCTCCTCCTCCTCCCCTGCCAGCAGCCCAGCCACCTCCTCGCTGGAACCCTACCCAACCAAGCCGCCACCTCCTTCTCCATGGCCGGCCACCGCCCCTCCTCTTCTCGAGCCCCACCACAGGTAGAACCTCCACCTCCTACCTATCTCCCGGAGGAGGCCACCCCTCTCCCCGTCGCTGGAGCATCGCCGGCCGCCGCCCCGAGCCTTGCAAGGCTCGGGGAGGAAGCTGGACGTGGAAGCCCTCTCCCCCAGCGCCGGTGGTGGCGCTGGGGGAGGTAGGTCCCCTCCCAGGGGCCTCGACGCCGGCGCAGGGGAGGCGGTCGGTCCGCCGGAGGACGCAGCCCCGGCGGCACCCATGGCCTCCCCTCTTCCTTTTCCTGTAGGGGTTAAAACCCCTCCACCAGCGGCGGCCGGTGGTGCCAGGCCGTCGGACCCCCGCCGGAGGTCTGCCCCCTCCCCGGCGCCCCGACCAGGGGCGGCAGGGAGGTCCCTCCCCGAGGAGACGGCGACGCGGCCAGCTGCATGCAGGCTGCGCCGCGCCTCCCCCTCCCCTCCTGCTCAAGTTCCCGGTGGGGTCCGGCGGCGCCACGCCGCCGGACCACCAGCAGAGTGGCCGCCGACCCCCGGCGCACCGTCCGGGTGGCGGCACTGGTACCCTCCCAGCGGAGGCGGCGGCGCAGCGGGCCTGCATGGCCCATGCAGGCCGCGCCCCCGCCTCCCGCCTCCTTATTCGCCCTCCCCCGGCGGTGGCCGGCGTCACCAGGCCACCAGACCACCACCGGAGAAGTCGCCGGCCCCCAGCGCACCGACCGGGGGCGGCGCCGGCCCCTCCGACCGCTGCCCGACGGCAGCTGGGTCCGCCTTCTGGCGGGGTAGGCGGGAGCCGTCCGATCTCCCCCAGGAGATCGGGCGGCCTCCCGCACCTTATTCCCCCCCCCCCCCGCCTCAGCATATGTGCCCCCCACAGCGGATCCGCCGCAGATCCGCTGTGGGGGCCGCGGGAGGGCGCAGGGTGCAAAACCCCTGCGCCTCTTCCCTGCCCCTATCCGCACCCCCAAAACCCCCTGCCCTTCCCCATTTTTCTAAAGAAAAATGGGGCCATTTCAGAAAAATGTTTCTAAATTAAAAATGTGCCCCACTCTGAGGGGCACCTCCGGTAATTTTTGGGGAATTTTAGGAGTCATTTTACTATTTTTAAACCTAATTATAAAGTTTATTTTAAGGAAATTAGAGCCCAAATGAGTGGGGAAAAATCACCAAAAATTCATATGCCCTAGTTAGGGCATCTTATACCTACTATCAAAATCTCAAATGATAAGCTCTTCATCTGGTCCTTTAAATGCTTTTACAAGCGAAAATAAACGCCCGAAAAAGAGCGAAATTCATCAAAATGAATCGGCATCCCCTCGACGCATATTTTTTAAACGCTTAATAAAGATTACGCGTATCGATCTAAGGAATCGACTAAGTTCAGAATATCAACGCAAAATCGGAATGAAATCGCGGCGCGGCACTGGAACTCGATACCGCCGCGGCAATAATAAAGGTACGAACTCGCGACAAAAGAATAAGTGCAGAAACCTTATGAAACGTAAATAAACTCCAGAAATGGAGTAGAACCCCTATGAACGGGGAGAAGAGCAGGATCTCCTCCTACGAACGGAGTCGACGAATGAAGCCTCCTCTTATGGAGTGATTGGACTACTAACCCTTTTTATATGATTACTGCTTTCCGTACTTTCGTTTAAATCCAGTGTCGCATTGGTCCCCCGCATTTATATTCAGTACTTTCCTTTAAATCCAGTCTCGCACTGGTCCCCCGCATTTACATTCAGTACTTTCCTTTAAATCCAGTCTCGCACTGGTCCCCCGCATTTACATTCAGTACTTTCCTTTAAATCAAGTCTCGCACTGGTCCCCCGTGTTTACATTCTGAACTTTCATTTAAATCCAGTTCCGCACTGGTCCTGTCATTATGACCTCTGCTTTCGGCCTACTTTTCTGCTTATCATTATGGCCTCTGCTTTCGGCCTACTTTTCTGCTTACTATTATGGCCTCTGCTTTCGGCCAACTTTTCTGCTTATCATTATGGCCTCTGCTTTCGGCCTACTTTTCTGCTTACTATTATGGCCTCTGCTTTCGGCCTACTTCTCTGCATAGTATTATGGCCCCCTGCTTCCGGCCTAATTTACTTGCTAAATGCAGCGCTGTCGTGGCTATAATGTGGTGCTTATCCTCCCTTCTGCGAGGCCTTAGTTGGGGAGAACCCGGAGTCGAGTCCATCCTCCCAGGTTATCCCCAAGCATGGAGCCCTCATACCGCTAAGCCTCCCGGTCAGAGGTTGTGGGACCGGTCGAGTAATCAGCCACGTACTTTAAGCGCTTGTTTTATTATTAAGCGGGTGAAGATTGATTGTAAGTGGCGGGTTGGCCACGCTCGCAGACCGTTCGTACCGGTGCGGGTGGGTTGACAACTCATGGCGACAGGGAGATGTGCACAGCGGGTTATCACCACTCCGAACCTGCAGTTTTACCTCCGCTGGTCGGCCTACAAATCGGTTCGCCGGATGTCGCTCACATCCAGTTGGTACACCAAGTTGTATAGGAGGGCCTGAGTGATACGGTACGACTACATTCAGAAGTGGCAAGACTGGCCACTATCACCGACGGCCACATCGGTGAGGCTCGCGGGGATAGCTCCCCTGCTTGAAGTAAAGCGGTCTAAACTGTGTCGACACAGAGTCTTTTTGTGTGCGTACAGGTTTGAATACCTGGGTGTGTGTATGCGCGAAATAGTGTTGCGTATTTACCATAGGGCGTGATTACGGATATTAGGGCGGAAGGCCCTATCTATATATATATATGTAGATATATATATGTTTACCTGCTGCTAACCCTCTTCCTTGCTTCAGCTATTTTATTTCTGTCCTTAGTCGCCCCCTGGATATGGATCCGGGGAGGGGATGTATTTTCTACTTAGCTCTGTGACTAACGGTTATTTCTTATAACCAATCACAGGAGATGGGACAACGAGGATCCCCCGCACCACAGGATGATATACCAGCCTTGGAGATGGCCCGTTCGATTACCCCAGCCTCGCCCCTATCTTCCGCGACGTGAGTCCTAGATTATAGGACTAGACTAGGATCTTTTGTTTCGTCGATGTAGCCCCCGAGGCAGTAGTTGTAAACATTAGGCTTCGGCCCTGTTCCAATATGTGAATATAAACTGTGTGCTTGTTTTTCTGTCTTTCGATTGCTTCCGCTATGCGTTCTGATGTGATGTTATGATTCTTGTGCCTGACAAGGAGACTGCTCGGTGCTTGAAAAGGGTGGGACGTTGCCACCCGGAAAGCGCTAAGTGGTCATCCTTCGACAGTAAGATCCCCCCTCCCTGAACCCGGTTCAGTTTGGGGAGGGGGATCTTACAAATGGATCAGAGCTACCACGATCCGACCACATGGGGCAGTCTTTCGATCCTCCCGTTCCCGGTTTCGTTTCTTGGTTCGGGACGAACCACGCAGCGAAAGCCTGGTAGACCCTTTAGGTTTAAGGTTAAGGATTCGAGACTGCACGGTAGTACACCCGCATGGTTTCCACTTTCGTTTCGTTTCAGTCCTGCAAAATTCCCTTATTTTTGCAAGTACTGATGTTCGTTTTGTTACTTCTCCAGATACCCGAGTCGAGTAACGGGAGATCCTCCTCCAGGGATCAGTACCACCCTACCACTCCACCACCAGCCTCGGCCACTCCAGCCGCAGTTCCGTTTGGGGATACAGAGCTAGGACGGACCCTGATAGCATTGTTAGCCTCTTTCCAGACAGCCACCCTACGGCCACCCCAGCAGGCCACCGTACCCACCGATCTTCTGACGACATTTCGTAGGCTAAGGCCCCCCAGCTTCCGAGGTACCGAGTTAGCCATTCAGGCAGAAGAGTGGGTGGAGAGGGTAGAGGAACTCCTAGTCGGGATGATGTGCCCCGCCATAGCCGCAGTGTTCTTGGTGGTGACCATGCTAGAGGGCTATGCCCGAGATTGGTGGAGGGCCGCCAGCCGCTCTACCTTCAGAGGGCGACCACTCAGCACGATCCTCTGGGGGGAGTTCTCAGAGGCCTTTTTAGAGCACTTCATTTCGGATGCTGACCGGATGGCACTCCAGGAGCGGTTCCTGCAGATCCGGCAGGGAGATAGGACGGTTCCGGACTACCAGAGAGAGTTTATCCACCTGGCCCGCTTCGCCGGGACCTTAGCAGGTACGGATAAGGACAGGGCTGCCAGATTTTACCGGGGATTACGAGACGATCTCCGTCAGGCCCTGATCATGATTTCCCAGGCATCCTTCCACACGATTGCCTCACATGCCACCGCTCTAGAGATGGATCAGCGGATGGTGGCCCAGCAGTGGAGGGGATACGTGGGTGCTCCCCGGACTCAGGGCCGGGAGAGAGGAGTAGGCCCACGTAGACAGGATCAGGCCAGGAGACAGCGTCAGCGTCACCAGCCATATAGACAGGCACCTCAGCCCCGACCAACACCTCAGCCCCGACCAGCACCTCCAGCCCCAGCACCACCAGCCCCAGCACCACCAGCCCCAGCACCTCAGGCCGCCCCAGCCGCACGACGAGATATTCCCTTCGCAGGGAACTGCTACCTGTGCCAGTAGCCGTATGTGCCAGTAGCCCGGGCACATACGAGCCTTTTTCCCACAGGCGGTAGGTAGGCCCGGCCTAGGAGCAGTGCAGGGAGCCGCGGAGAGAGGACGAGGTGGGCGCAGAAGACAGCCTGCAGGCAGGAGAGGCCAGGCCAGGCAGGGTAGAGCAGCACCCCTTGAGGCGTACGCCTTAGATCTCCAGCACGGTCCTACTCCAGACGTAGTGATAGGTATCTACTTTTAGTAGTTACGATATCCTAGGGAGATGTGATAGTTATATATATATATATATATGATGTGATCTTTTGTTTGTATAACATGTATGATCCCTATTCCGGTATATCTGTAAAAACTTATGATCATAGTATATACATGTTATCAGGTCTACTTTTGGTAGAAGGTCATCCCGCTAAAACGCTATTCGATACCGGTGCCACGCATTCATTCGTCGCACAGAACTTCATCACTGACAAGGGAAATACTGTACGATCATCCGGGATATCAATACGAATACGACTCCCGGATGGATCAGATATGACGCCCACAGAAAAGTGTTCCTTCCAAGCAATGCTAGGAGGAATGGAATTCGAAGTCAACACGACCGTTTTGGCGATAACCGGATTCGACATCATTCTAGGGATGGATTGGTTGACCGAGCACAGCGCCCAAATTGATTGTTCGACTCGAGAAATCCGCCTCCAGAATCCGAATGGGCAAATTATCACACTAGCAGTTATACCAACTGTCACTCGCATTATTTTAACATCCGCACAGACAGTGAAGGCAGTCCGACGGAAGGACGAGGTATACCTAATTTATTTCGAGATGGAGGACAAGACACAGGTGCTCTCTAGAGTACCCATAATTCGGGACTTCCCAGACATCTTTCCGGAATCCCTCCCCGGGTTGCCCCCGCAACGGGAGGTGGACTTCCAAATTGAACTTACACATGAAGCTCGACCCATATCCCGAGATCCATACCGAATGCCCCGCGAGAACTAGCCGAGCTAAAAATTCAACTACAAGAGCTAGTTGACACCGATTTCGTTCGCCCAAGTACCTCGCCCTGGGGAGCCCCAGTGCTGTTCGTTAAAAAGAAAGATGGATCCATGCGTCTCTGTGTGGACTACAGGGAACTGAATAAGCTCACTGTCCGGAATACTTATCCTCTGTCCCGAATAGATGAACTGTTTGATCAATTACAAGGCGCGTCCGTCTTTTCCAAGATGGATTTAAGATCCGGCTATTATCAACTCAGAGTACGAGAAGAAGATATTCCCAAGACCGCTTTCAGCTCCCGCTATGGACTTTACGAATTTATGGTGATGTCGTTTGGGTTGACCAATGCTCCCTCCGCCTTCATGGCTTTAATGAATACGATGTTTAAACCCTTCCTAGATCACTTCATGATAGTCTTTATAGATGACATACTCATCTACTCGAAGAGCAAAGCTGATCATTCCCGGCATCTCCAAATGGTACTGCTCAAGCTGAGGGAGCACTCGCTCTTCGCGAAGTTCAGCAAATGTGAGTTCTGGATGGAAGAAGTCGGCTTCCTTGGACACACAGATAACAAGAACGGAGTAGTAGTGGACCAAGCTAAGGTACGAGCGGTACGAGACTGGCCGCCACTTAAGTCAGCAGCGGACATCAGGAGTTTCCTTGGCCTCGCCGGTTACTACCGAAAGTTTGTGGAAGGATTCTCTAAGATTGCATTACCGCTTACCGCCCTAACCAAAAAGGACGTGACGTTCCAGTGGTCTCCTGAATGCGAAGCAGCATTCATAGAGCTAAAAAGCCGACTGATATCAGCCCCGATTCTGACACTTCCCTCAGGTACAGAGGGCTTCCAGATCTACGCCGACGCATCACTGAAGGGATTGGGAGCCGTACTGATGCAACACGGCAAAGTAATCGCATACGCCTCCCGACAATTGAAGCCTCGCGAACTAAACTATGCCACCCATGATCTAGAACTGAGTGCGGTAGTTTTCGCATTAAAAGTTTGGAGGCACTACCTCTACGGAGTGCGATGCGAGATCTTCTCCGATCATAAAAGCCTCAAATACATCTTCACCCAGAAGGAGCTAAATCTTCGACAGCGCCGGTGGCTGGAGTTCTTATGCGATTACGACTTCGCACTCCAATATCATCCTGACAAGGCCAATAAGGTTGCAGATGCTTTAAGTAGGCAAACTTCGATGGCCAGCAGCTGGCTGGAGATGATACCAGAGGAGTTGATCAAGTCCTTGGCATACTTGGATATCATCCTCGTTACCCGCAGGAACCCAATGGAATACCAGGCCCACCTCTATTGGATGGAGATACAGTGTGACATCAGGGATAGAATACGAGAAGCCCAGAAGATCGATGTAGAAGCAGCCCCGATCATTCAAGCCTTGCAACACGGTGCGCAAGAAGACTACAACTTGTATGATGGCATCCTGCAGTACAGACACCGCATATTCATTCCCGCTGCAGAGGGAATCCGGGAAGAGATCCTCCGTGAAGCACACCAAACGAGGTACTCCATACACCCGGGGGAAGTGAAGATGTACACGGACCTGCGAAGGACACTGTACTGGCCAGGAATGAAGAAGGACATCACCGAATATGTAGCGCACTGCCAGACCTGCCAAATGGTCAAGGCAGAATGTCGTAGCCCAGGAGGTTTGTTACAACCCCTGCCAATACCAGAATGGAAATTCGAGGATATCTCCATGGACTTCATCCATGGCTTACCCCAATCTCGTGCAGGGAACGACTCAATATGGGTCGTAGTAGATCGCCTCACCAAAGTGGCTCGTTTTATCCCGAACAGACAAGGCGACGGTGTCAACATATTAGCCAAGCTATTTATAGAGCAAGTGGTCCGATTTCACGGGGTACCCAAGTCAATCGTGTTTGACCGCGATGGACGCTTCACGTCAAAAGAATGGAGGCGAGTGCAGGCTTATCTGGGAACCAGATTAGCTTTTAGTATCGCCTTCCATCCCCAGACCGACGGGCAAACAGAAAGGACGAACCGGACGATGGAAGACCTCCTCCGATTATGCATAGTGGAACACAACGAGCCTTGGGAGCAGTTACTGCCCTTAGTGGAGTTCTCATATAATAACAGCTTCCAGGCGAGCAACAAAATGGCACCTTACGAAGCCCTTTACAGAAGACGTTGTCGAACACCACTATCATGGGCACAGGACGAGGACCCCGAAGCTTTGGGAGTCACCTATATCGATGATACCACGGGAGCTATAAGGTTGATTCAAGAACGTATGCTAGAGGCACAGAGTCGTCAAGCCAAATATTATGATGCACGTCATCGGATGGTGGAATTCAACGTGGGAGACATGGTTTTCTTAAAAATTAAACCGATGCACGGGATATCTCGAATAAAGAGGCAGAAAAAGCTGGATCCACGCTATCTGGGCCCATATCAAGTCATAGAAAGAGTTGGCCTGGTGGCTTATAGGTTAGCCCTGCCAGCTGAACTGGGAAGCCTTCACGACGTATTTCACGTCTCCTCGCTAAGACGTGTTCTACGCCAACCGGAGCAGCATCTACCCACGCCACCAACAACAATACAATCCGACCGATCCGTCCAACTTGAACCATTGAAGATAGTGGACTCCAAGATCAAAGAACTGCGGAACAAAACCATCACGATGGTCAAGATCTTGTGGTCAAACTGTGGACGCGAAGAGTTTACTTGGGAACCAGAGACGCTTGTTCGAGAAAAGTACCCGACACTCTTTTCCCAGGTATATCCTTTAAACCCCTACTTTAGCCAATTTTCGGGGACGAAAATCTCTTTATTTTTATTGGATTGTAACATCCCGACTTTTATTGCGCCACTAGACCCTAGTGAGCCCAATAAAAGTAGGCCCGAGCCGTAGAAAACTACCATTTTAAGTAATGTTGCGCGCCGCAACTATGTCATTGGGGTATAGTGACCAAATGAACCCCGAATTGACTTCCGTCAGTTCCGTTAGTCTCGTATGAACAATTCGAGCACAACGGAATTCGTTGCACTTCGATCCGAGGTCGTTTGGAGAAAACGACCATTTCGGGTGCCGTAGCGCGCCACTACCTCATTATTATGAATAGTGACCGTACGAACCCTGAATTGACTTCCGTCAGTTCCGTTAAACTCGTATGAACAATACGAGCGCAACGGAATTCATTGCACTTCGATCCGAGGTCGTTTGGAGAAAGCGACCATTTCGGGTGTCGTAGCGCGCCACTCCCTCATTATTATGAATAGTGACCGTACAAACCCCGAATTAACTTCCGTCAGTTCCGTAAGACTCGTATGAACAATACGAGCGCAACGGAATTCGTTGCATTTCGATCTGAGGTCGTTTGGAGAAACCGATCATTTCGGGTGTCGTAGCGCGCCACTACCTCATTATTATGAATAGTGACCGTACGAACCCCGAATTGACTTCCGTCAGTTCCGTTAGACTCGTATGAACAATACAAGCGCAACGGAATTCGTTGCACTTCGATCGGAGGTCGTTTGGAGAAAACGACCATTTCGGGTGTCGTAGCGCGCCACTACCTCATTATTATGAATAGTGACCGTACGAACCCCGAATTGACTTCCGTCAGTTCCGTTAGACTCATATGAACAATACGAGCGCAACGGAATTCGTTGCACTTCGATCCGAGGTCGTTTGGAGAAAACGACCATTTCGGGTGTCGTAGCGCGCCACTACCTCATTATTATGAATAGTGACCGTACGAACCCCGAATTGACTTCCGTCAGTTCCGTTAGACTCGTATGAGCAATACAAGCGCAACAGAATTCATTGCGCCATGATTCAAGGTCGTATGGAGAGTATGCCATTTTAGGGCTATGTAGACCACCTTAGTGCAACGCACGAAATATAAAGCGCACGAACCCGGCATTAGCCCCGGCAAATCATAATGGACCCCGGGACCATGGAAGGCCCCGTCCTAGGTTGACCTCGGTCAAACTCCCCCCCACCCCAGCTGGAAATTATTGGAAAATGAAAAGAAAAGAGGGGGGGAGGAGAGAGAAGCCCCTCCCCAAAGGAGGGGGCTGCCCATGAATAGGCAGCCCCCCTATTGGGTCAAGGGGGCAGGTGAGAGGGAAGGGAGGGGAGGGGGAGAAAATATCTCCCCCCACTCACCCTCCCTTAACCCCACGTGGGGAAAGGAGGTGAGGGGGGGGGAGGTTCTCCCCCCTCCCTATATAAAGGGAGGATCGGCTCCCCCTGATGCACAACCCCCTCTCAACCCCTCCTCCTCTTTCTCCCCTGCCAGCAGCCCAGCCACCTCCTCGCCGGAACCCTACCCAACCAAGCCGCCACCTCCTTCTCCATGGCCGGCCACCGCCCCTCCTCTTCTCGAGCCCCACCACAGGTAGTACCTCCCCCTCCTCCTTCCTATCTCCCGGAGGAGGCCACCCCTCTCCCCGTCGCCGGAGCGCCTCCGGACGCCGCCCCGAGCCTCGCAAGGCTCGGGGAGGAAGCTGGCCGTGGAAGCCCTTTCCCCCAGCGCCGGTGGTGGCGCTGGGGGAGGTAGGTCCCCTCCCAGGGGCCTCGACGCCGGTGCAGGGGAGGCGGTCGGGCCGCCGGAGGACGCAGCCCCGGCGGCACCCGTGGCCTCCCCCTCTTCCTTTTCCTGTAGGGGTTAAAACCCCTCCCCCTGCGGCGGCCGGCGGCGCCAGGCCGCCGGACCCCCGCCGGAGGTCTGCCCCCTCCCCGGCGCCCCGACCAGGGGCGGCAGGGAGGTCCCTCCCCGAGGAGACGGCGACGCGGCCAGCTGCATAGCCCATGCAGGCAGCGCCGCGTCTCCCCCTCCCCTCCTGCTCAAGTTTCCGGTGGGGTCCGGCGGCGCCAGGCCGCCGGACCACCACCGGAGTGGTCGTCGACCCCCGGCGCACCGACCGGGTGGCGGCACTGGTACCCTCCCAGCGGAGGCGGAGGCGCAGCGGGCCTGCATGGCCCATGCAGGCCGCGCCCCCGCCTCCCGCCTCCTTATTCGCCCTCCCCCGGCGATGATCGGCGGCACCAGGCCGCCGGACCACCACCAGAGGAGTCGCCGGCCCCCAGCGCACCGACCGGGGGCGGCGCCGGCCCCTCCGACCGCTGCCCGGCGGCAGCTGGGGCCGCCTTCTGGCGGGGATGGCGGGAGTCGTCCGATCTCCCCCAGGAGATCGGGTGGCCTCCCGCACCTTATCCCCCCCCCCCCCCCCCCCCCCCGCCTCAGCATATGTGCCACCCACAGCGGATCCGCCGCAGATCCGCTGTGGGGGCCGCGGGAGGGCGCAGGGTGCAAAACCCCTGCGCCTCTTCCCTGCCCCTATCCGCACCCCAAAAACCCCCTGCCCTTCCCCATTTTTCTAAGGAAAAATGGGGCCATTTCAGAAAAATGTTTCTAAATGAAAAATGTGTCCCACTCTGAGGGGCACCTCCGGTAATTTTTTGGGGAATTTTAGAAGTCATTTTACTATTTTTAAACCTAATTATAAAGTTTATTTTAAGGAAATTAGAGCCCAAATGAGTGGGGGAAAATCACCAAAAATTCATAAGCCTTAGTTAGGTCATCTTATACCTACTATTAAAATCTCAAATGATAAGCTCTTCATCTGGTCCTTTAAATGCTTTAACAAGCGAAAATAAACGCCCGAAAAAGAGCGAAATTCATCAAAATGGATCGGCGACCCCTCGACGCATATTTTTTAAACCCTTAATAAAGATTACGCGTATCGATCTAAGGAATCGACTAAGTTCGGAATATCAACGCAAAATCGGAATGAAATCGCGGCGCAGCGCTGGAACTCGATACCGCCGCGACAATAAAAAAGGAACGAACTCGCGACAAAAGAATAAGTGCAGAAACCTTATGAAACGTAAATAAACTCCAGAAATGGAGTAGAACCCCTATGAACGGGGAGAAGAGCAGGATCTCCTCCTACGAACGGAGTCGACGAATGAAGCCTCCTCTTATGGAGTGATTGGACTACTAACCCTTTTTATATGCTTACTGCTTTCTGTACTTTCGTTTAAATCCAGTCTCGCACTGGTCCCCCGCATTTACATCCAGTACTTTCCTTTAAATCCAGTCTCGCACTGGTCCCCCGCATTTACATTCAGTACTTTCCTTTAAATCCAGTCTCGCACTGGTCCCCCGCATTTACATTCAGTACTTTCCTTTAAATCCAGTTTTGCACTGGTCCCCCGCATTTACATTCAGTACTTTCCTTTAAATCCAGTCTCGCACTGGTCCCCCGCGTTTACATTCTGTACTTTCATTTAAATCCAGTTCCGCACTGGTCCTGTCATTATGGCCTCTGCTTTCGGCCTACTTTTCTTCTTATCATTATGGCCTCTGCTTTCGGCCTACTTTTCCGCTTACTATTATGGCCTCTGCTTTCGGCCTACTTTTCTGCTTATCATTATGGCATCTGCTTTCGGCCTACTTTTCTGCTTACTATTATGGCCTCTGCTTTCGGCCTACTTCTCTGCTTAGTATTATGGCCCCCTGCTTCCCGCCTAATTTACTTGCTAAATGCAGCGCTGTCGTGGCTATAATGTGGTGCTTATCCTCCCTTCTGCGAGGCCTTAGTTGGGGAGAACCCGGAGTCGAGTCCCTCCTCCCAGGTTAGCCCCAAGCAAGCAGCCCTCATACCGCTAAGCCTCCCGGTCAGAGGTTGTGGGACCGGTCGAGTAATCTGCCACGTACTTTAAGCGCTTGTTTTATTATTAAGCGGGTGAAGATTGATTGGAAGTGGCGGGTGGTCACGCTCGCAGACCGTTCGTATCGGTGCGGGTGGGTTGACAACTCATGGCGACAGGGAGATGTGCACAGCGGGTTATCACCACTCCGAACCTGCAGTTTTACCTCCGCTGGTCGGCCTACAAATCGGTTCGCCGGATGTCGCTCACATCCAGTTGGTACACCAAGTTGTACAGGAGGGCCTGAGTGATACGGTACGACTACATTCAGAAGTGGCAAGACTGGCCACTGTCACCGACGGCCACATCGGTGAGGCCCGCGGGGTTAGCTCCCCTGCTTGAAGTAAAGCGGTCTAAACTGTGTCGACACAGGGTCTTTTTGTGTGCATACAGGTTTAAATACCTGGGTGTGTGTATGCGTGAAATAGTGTTGCGTATTTACCATACGGCGCGATTACGGATATTAGGGCGGAAGGCCCTATATATATATATATATATATATATATATGCAGATATATATATATATATATATGTTTACCTGCTGCTAACCCTCTTCCTTGCTTCAGCTATTTTATTTCTGTCCTTAGCCGCCCCTGGATATGGATCCGGGGAGGGGATGTATTTTCTACTTAGCTCTGTGACTAACGGTTATTTCTTATAACCAATCACAGGAGATGGGACAGCGAGGAGCCCCCGCACCACAGGATGATATACCAGCCTTGGAGATGCCCCGTTCGATTACCCCAGCCTCGCCCCCTATCTTCCGCGACGTGAGTCCTAGATTATAGGACTAGACTAGGATCTTTTGTTTCGTCGATGTAGCCCCCGAGGCAGTAGTTGTAAACATTAGGCTTCGACCCTGTTCCAATATGTGAATATAAGCTGTGTGCTTGTTTTTCTGTCTTTCGATTGCTTTCGCTATGCGTTCTGATGTGATGTTATGATTCTTGTGCCTGATAAGGAGACCGCTCGGTGCTTGAAAAGGGTGGGACGTTGCCACCCGGAAAGCGCTAAGTGGTCATCCTTCGGCAGTAAGATCCCCCCTCCCTGAACCCGGTTCAGTTTGGGGAGGGGAGGGGGGTCTTACAACGCTTAACTATGGAGTACTTTCACTTCTCATCACCAATTGAGCTCGTGTTGCCGCTTAACTGGATCACAAAGGGGGACTGCGGTCTCCAACAACCCATTGTGCCCTATGGTGGGACAGAGAGGGGTTGGGGTGCATGGTCTGCAGACCGATTGAGGCTGAACCCTTTCGAGTTGGATGTTGGGGGTGCCGATGGTCGTCCTTTCGAGCCGTGTGCTGGGGAGACCGTTACAAAAAGTGCACTTTTTTATAACGATCCAGACTCGACTCCAAACGGGACAATGTCCACCGAGAGCTACATCAGGACCCAGCTGTCGTCGTTACCGGGCTGCAGCCCAAGCACCCCAATCCCTCTCCAGCCCACTGGCAGGTTGTTGGTGGCCGCAACCTCCCTTCGATGAGGCAAATTTGATAGTTAAGTGTGCAGCATGGGGACTTCACAGGAGGTCACCCATCCAGTACTACTCCAGCCCGAGCACGCTTAACTATGGAGTTCTTCCACTTGTCATCACCAATTGAGCAGCTCAATTGGCTTTGAGAAGTGAAAGATCTTTATAGTTAAGCGTGCTCGGATGGGAGCAATTTCAGGATGGGTGACCTCCTGGGAAGTCCCCGCAGGGGCGCTTAACTGGATCACTTCTCATCAAAGAGAGGTTGTGACCACCAACAACCCGCCATTGGGCGGGAGAGGGGTTGGGTGCTTGGGCTCCAGCCCGATAACGATGCCAGCTGGGTCCCGCTGGAGCTCTCGATGGACGTTGTCCCGATTAAGTCGGGCATGGGTCGTTACAATAAAAAGTGCACTTTTTCTAACGGTCTCCCCAGTACACAGCTCGAAAGGACGACCGTCGGCACCCCCAGCATCCAGCTCGAAAGGGTTCAGCCTTAACTGGTATGCAGACCATGCACCCCAACCCCTCTCTATCCCACCACAGGGCACAGTGGGTTGTTGGAGGCCGCAACCCCCTTTACACGAGGAATGATTCAGTTAAGCGGCAACGCAGGGACTTCCCAGGAGGTCACCCATCCCATAACTACTCCAGCCCAAGCACGCTTAACTATAAAGTTCTCTCACTTCTCATCACCAATTGAGCTGCAGGTCAATTGGTGATGAGAAGTGAAAGAACTCTATAGTTAAGCATGCTTGGGATGGAGTAGTCATGGGATGGGTGACCTCCTGAGATGTCCCTGCACTGTCACTTAACTGAATCATTCATCATGAAAAGGGGGGTTGCGGCCTCCAACAACCCATTGTGTCCTGTGGTGGGGCAGAGAGGGGTTGGGGTGCATGGTCTGCAGACCAGTTAAGGCTGAACCCTTTCGAGCTGGATGCTGAGGGTACCGGCGGTCATCCTCTCGAGCCGTGTGCTGGTGAGACCGTTACACATTATCCCACAATACTTTCATTCTTATAGAATATTTTTTATCTTCTTGTGATTGATAGTAATGAATCAAAGAACATCTTAAAGAAAACTAAAATGGATGACTCTGATAGTAACTAGTAGGGATGTTCACAAATAGTATAGTTCGTGAATAGTTCGAGATTCGATTCGTGAAGATTCGATTAAAATTCGTATTTTTCGAATTCGAATCCGAATTCAGATTCGAATAGTTATAAAATTATATAAAACATTATAAAATTATATTTAAACATTATAATTTGAATTTAAACATTATAATTTGAATTTAAAATTATATTTAAACATTATAAAATTATATTTAAACATTATAAATATTAAATATAATTATAATTAAATATTATAAAATTCGAATTCGAATTCAAATCCATGTTCAAATCCGAATCGATTCGATTGAATAGTTATTCGATTCGATTTCGGTTCGAATCCGAATCGATTGGATTCGATTGAATAGTTATTCAATTCGGTTCGTGAACACCCCTAGTAACAAGGATAACCTTAAATCTAATGTGTCTAATTGGTTCATAAAGTTTAAAGATAATGAAGAAAGGGATAAAATGAAGTGTAAGCATTGTTCAAAGAAGTTGCTGATCCTCGAAAGAACGGAACAAGTGCTTTAAAAGCTCATATGTTAACTTAATATCACTTTAGGGTAAATGATAGCAATCAAAACATGTTATCTTTCAATGAGAAAAAAGAAGATGTGATAGCAGTTGATTCATTAAAATCTATTAAATTTGATAAAGAACAATGATGAGTTGTCTTAGCAAAAATGGTTGTAGTTGATGATTATCCTTCAAATTTTTAGAAATTGAAGGCTTTAGAAATTATTGTAATCAGTCAGAGCCAAGATTCAAAGTGTCGTCTTGGACGACTACTTCCAAATATTGCATTAATCTTTTCATTTTCGAGAGAGAAAAAATTACAGAAACAAATGTGGTCAGAAAGAATATGTCTAACGACAGATACCTGAGTATCAATTCAAAAATATGGATATATGTGTCTTACTAGACATTGTATAGATAAAGAGTGGAGATTACAAAACATGATTCTTAATTTTATTAGAATCATTGATCACACCAAATAAGGTATCAACAATGAAATATTAAATTGTATGACTGAAAGAGGGATAAAGAAAATATTTGTCATTACTATAGACAATGAAACAGTCAATGACGTAGTTGCTAGATAATCGACAAGGAAAACCAAAGAATGAATAAACACCATACTAGAGAATGAGTTTTTACAAGTGAGATGTTCAATGCATATACTAAATTTAATTTTGAAGGAGAGATTGTCTTAATATAAGGAGTCCATCGAGAAGATTCAGTTAGCCATCAATTGTATATACAAAGATCCTCTCAATGATTAGAGAAGTTTAACATAAATTGCAGTAAATGTCGAGATATCATGCAAAGCGCTTTTGTGCTTGGACGTTGACACAAGGTGAAATTCCATTTACATGATGCTAGAGACAATAATAAAGTTTGAGAAGGCTTTTAATGAATTAGACGATGAAAGTTCGCATACAAGTTATTTTAACAATATCGGAAGTGTTAATGACCTGCACAAGACAGAAGATTAGAATAATGTAACTTTGTTTGTGAAGCTTATGAATTTATTTTATATAGTTACCTTGGAGGTTTTCGGAACAAAATATCCAACTTTACATTTATTTATTTTTAAAATATTTCATTGATGAAACATGCGATTAATTCCATGTCTAATAGTCACGATCCTGCAATGAGCATTGTTGCACATCTGAAGAAGGCAAAATTCAATAAGCATTATGGTAGTTTAGAAAAAACTAATGTTCTACTATATGTTGCTTTTTCATGGACCCACAAGGCTAGCTAAAATGACTTGCAATGTGTTTCAAAACAATATATGATATATCAAGAGCAAGAACAATGGTTGAGTTGACTGAAAGCACACTCTATTGATTTTACAATCATTATGACACAACTGTAAACTTGGCGTTAAGTCAAAATAATGTTAGACAAGCTTCAAGATTCGGGACTTGTATGGATCAAGTTGATGTGAAATTTAGATTTGTTGCTTATCAAAAGAAAATATTTATGGATGATTTTGATGATGATGATGAAACAACTATTTGTGCATATGAGATTACCCTTTACTTGAAGGAAGATCCACTGAAGCTGCAAACCAATTTTGATTTTATGAATTGTTGGAAATTGAACTCTTCCAGATTTCCAATATTATCACAAGGGGGAGGAGATGTTTTATCTATTCCAATTTCAACTGTAGCCTCAGAATCAACTTTCAGTACTGGAGGACACATTCTTGATCATTTCAAGAGTTCATTAGCACCTAAGACAGTTGAAGCTCTTATTTGTGCTTGTGATTGGTTGCGTTCAATGTTTTAAATGTTGGTCGACATGTACGACATGTCAGTTTTGAGGAAAAAATGATATATTTTTTCCAAATCAATTAATATAAATCATTTTTAATTAAGTCGGCAGATATCTCGGGAAATTACCGTGATATTGGTCGATCCGTTATGTTAATTTATTTGGCAAATTTAAGTCATCACGACTTTATAAATTTCTTTTTTATAAACGTAGGTTGGCATTTGCTTAATTATCCCGCTGCGCGTGATTGAAGTCATTTGCGACTGCTAGCTGTCAACCGCTTCCTCTTCCCTCGTCATCTGTTTCTTCCTCCTCCCTCGTTGTCGAGACCAATCTCTGCTGACGTTGAGACCTTGAGTCATCTACAACTGCAAGTCTGCTGCTTTGGTGCTTCCAGATTCGCTTTGCGGAAACAACCTCAGATTTCCTTCCAGGAAAAAGGATTTCATCTTTATGTGGCTTTTAGGTATCACTCACAAACCTCATTCTACTTCTCCATCTCTCTTCTCTTTCCTTTGCTAAGTTCCAAAATTGAGTTTTTGATGATTGAACCAGCTGAAGGTCACTAATTGTCATGTATGGAAGTTCAGGAGCATATTACAGAAAAAAAGAAGTTTGGTTGTTAAAATCAATACATTCTAAATATTTAGGGAACCAATTTATTCATTTTGCACTAATGGTAACTACAGTAATATGTGAGAAATTCTTTTCACGAGAGGTGGTTTAAGAACTAAAATGATAATTTTTTCTAACTAAAATTTTTCTTTCATTTGTATATCTCCAATACTTTGACAACTTGTCTTTGTCAATTCTGATCCTTTATAATGCTTATATTTATATCGACTTTATGCAGACACATCCTACTCAAAGTTGCTTCCTTTCATCAATTGATGTGCATACTATTGGAAATAAGCCTTCACCTGTGTTGTTTGACAAGTCAAATCATGGCCTCCAAAGCATGGGCATAACCACCGTTTGTTGCTTGCCATCGATCCATACAAGAAGATGACAAACTGTCAGCCCTTTGTGTATTTTATTCCTCTTTTATTTGCATATGTACCCCTCTCTGTCTATATATAAAGGCATGGGTTCCTTTTGCTAAAAGTGCAGGAAGTAGTGAGCTTGAGTTGTATCCCCTCATTTGAAGAGATGTAAACCTCTAGATTTCCACGTTTCTTCTCCCTCTCCCCCCACTTCATCCTTTTTTCCATTTAAGTTTTTTGTTATTATCTTCCTAAAATTCCAACACATACTATTTCTTATGTTTTTTCTTTCTTTGTTGACACTTTTATTTCTTTGTTTGTATATGTATACATTATCTTTCATAGGATGTTGTCTGAAGGTTCAACGAAAGAATCAATTAAAAAGCTAGGTAGAGATTCATTTTGGTCTCATGGTGAAAAGGCTGATGAGAAGGACACAAATAAGGTTCAATGACGGTAATGCATTCAAGTATTAAGTGGAGGGATAAGTCGATTGAAGGCACATCTATCTGGGCTTCGAGGCAATGTTAATCCATGCCTGAAAGTATCACCAGAGGTCAAAATCCAAGCTAATACTTCTTTAAAGTCACCTCAAGCAATGATAGAAGCCAAATTGCTAGATTAGAAGCGGACCGTGATGAAGTTGTAATTGGAGGTGAAATAGATTTTGTAGACAACTTCCAATCACATACGAGTTTGTTTTCTAAAATGAAGATGAAACGACCATTGTATATACATTTCCAACAAACGGCGGACAGTGTTGTACAAAAAAGTAAAGGTGGGAAAATGATATTGAGAGGAGATAAGTGGAAGAAGCCAATGAGAGAGGAAACTAACATATATATCACACAATGAGTATATAACACAAATATTCCCTTTAATGAATTGTTGGTTCCCTCTTTTGATCACGTGGTTCAAGCTATTGGTCAGTGTGGGCCAAGATTGAAATGCCCTAACACATGAGTTGAGAGAAAAACATCTAAAGCAAGAAGTAGAGAGAACAAAATAATCTTTGAATACATTCGTCGCTACTTGTAAATTAAATGGTTGTAGTATTATAAATGATGCATGGACCGGCAAAAAGGGAAGGATTATTGTACAACCCATATTCTTCGAGAGTAGGACCCGATTCAAGCCACGTAGGCAGAAATCAAAGTCAAAGGTTAAAGCAGAAGCCAGGAGTAGTCAAAGATCAAAGACAGCTCAGCCAACAGGAACAGTAGAAAACCTAGGCGAGTATGGGCGGGCATGTGCGAGCAAACTCTTATACTCGCCAGGTGGGCGACCAGAGGCGATGCTCGCCGAAGCTAGACGAGATCCCCTCAATGTCGCATAGTCGACGGGTTGGGATGGGCTATAAATAAGACCCCTCACATTTTGTTTTCCTATAAATAGGACCCCAGGGGTACCAAGAACTACACCTTTGGCTGAGCTTTCGGAAATCCATTTTTGAATACTTGGACCTGTCATCCTTGGCTGTCACTCTTGATACTCGCCAAGTTGGTGCCTTCCTCGTACCCTGTTCGACCATCTTTGGTTATGGAGGGGAAGTCTCTTCCGAGCTTATGGGTACGTGGTGGGACCTCCTTGCCGTACCACCTGGGGTCATGTTGTTTCCCTTTCAGCCTCTTCGTCGTTGCCCGTCAAGCCATCGAGTCGGATCGCTGGGCAAGTAATTTTTGACTGCATTGATTCGAATTTTTGGATTCGGGAATTTCCTAGCTTCAATACTTTGGTGCGGTGAGCGTGGATTGTAGTCAGAAGAGGAAAGCCTAGCAAGAAAGCATGATGGTGGAAGTTCGCGATCATGAAGGTGCTGCCGGCAACTGGGCAGAAGGAGGCGAGTATGTGACAAAGGTGGATTTCGAGGAATTCACGCGGCGAATGGAGAAAACACTGCGAGCAGTGTTGCTTCCTTGCACAGAGTGCATGATGACCTCGCCTCATCGCGTGACTTCGTCAGAAGACGGTGGTCCCTCTCGGGGAGCAGGGAAGGAGGATGGAGGAAGAGACAGAGCGACTAAGGAGGCTGTAGCTCTACCAGCCGAGCTCGCAGGGAATCCAATTCCCCGATGCATAGAATCTGGTGAGATTCCATGATCCTTACCCATATGGCGAGTCTAGTGAGGTTTATCGCCAGGCCGAGGATCATTGCCAACAAGGTGGGAGGAGCCCATTCTATGAGGAGATCCTCTCTGCCCCCATTCCGGAGGGGTTCAGGGAGCCAGTTATAAGTTACTACTCTGGGATGGATGACCCTGTCTGCCACCTCCAGTGGTTTGAAGATGTTGTCCCCATCCGAACCATGTCGGATGCCTTCAAATGTTGGCTCTTCGCCATCACCTTTCGGGGAAAGGCCAAGGATTAGTTCCACCAGCTGGCAGAAGGTTCCATCTACTGTTTCGAGGACTTACATCGGAGAGCGACGATGCGATTCACCATGACGAAGAAGAGGAAGAAGGAGGCGACAACCCTCTTCTATCTAATGCAAGGGGTGCGGTAGACGTTAGCAAACTACATCAATCGCTTCCAGGAAGAAGTTTTGGACATCTAGGAGGTGGATGGCTTCACCTTGCAGCTAGCCTTGACGTTTGGCCTAAGGGAGGGCCTCTTCAAGTTGTAGATCAGCAGAGATCCCCCCATATCATACGAAGAGCTTATTGAGAGGGTCAATAAGTTCGTTCAGGGCGAGTCATCGAATCGCAGCTTCCTGGCCAAGCTCACCAAGCTGACCAGGGAGGAAGAAGAGGAAGAGAAGGTCCTTGTTCGTAGGAAGAAAGAGGAGCCCCGTCGGTAAGATGGGAGGAAACAGGAAGAGCGAGGGAGGGAAGATGCCAAAAGAGAGGCATGGCGTAAGGAGGCCCCTGATGGCTCCAGAGCGTCGAGAGGAGGAAAGGAGGTACCAGATCCCTGTCAATAGGCCACTGTGGAGGTTGGCAGCCAGGCCCCAACATCAAGGTCTGGGAAGAAGATTCTCCTCAGAAAGAGGAAATTTCAACTAGATAGGGAGACGTCAGGAAGGAGGACAAGAGGAAGCGATGGTCGTAGCTCAACATGGTAACAGGAAGATCCTAAGGAACTAGCAAAGAAGGATGCAGGAGGAGGAGATTCCCATCTACTGCGAACTACATCAAGTGGAGGAGCATGGGACGATGGCTTGCCCCAACTTTTGGGATTCTAGGAGAAGGCTAGCTGCTAGAGAAGGATGAGGGGAGTAGCGAAGGCAGGAAGCCCTTGTCGAGCCAATGACAGTATAACTCGTCGCTCGAAGGAGTAGTAAAGACTGAATCGACCAAGGAGGTCGAGGAGAAGTTGCCCAAGGAGGTGGAGGAGGAGCAGTAGTGAGGGTGATCTACGAGGGAGTAGAGCTAGAAGATTCCTGCAAGGGGAGTCTCCATCAAATCTACCGCAAGAGCATTGCCTCGACCTCACATGCACCACCCCCATTGGAGGAGATCTCTTTCTCAGAGGAGGACTTGTTAGGGAATGAGAATCCCTTCCATGATGACCTTGTGATCCAGACAGTTGTGGAGGACTACATCGTCGATCGAATCTTGATGGATAATGGGAGATTTGTGAACATTATCTTCAAAAAATGTTCGACGGGTTGGGAGTCGAGGCAGAAAGGATAGTGGCCTCGTACGATCCCCTCTTTGGCTTCTCGAGAGAGAAGAATGAGGTGGAGGGAGGAGCGGATCTGCTGGTAACGCTCGGTGGTACCTCAATCAAGTGTCGGAGACCGCTCATCAACTTCTTCAAGGCTGTCCCATCCTCCTACCATCAATGTTTAAAATAACACTTGGGGGACGTCCAAGTGAGAATCATGAGCGATCTGAGAACTGCCCGCGAGTGTTATCTCAGCGCGGTCAGCACCATCGATTGGATGGAGGAAGCAGAGGAGATGGGGAAGGTGCTGGATAACATAGCTGGCTGGAAGCAGCGGAAGAAGTGGAAGAGATAGAAGTACTCTCCGAAGACGGAGAGCCTAGATTGCTGAAGATCGAAGGATCCCCTTAAGACTGATGAGAAGATAAATATGGCGACATGCCTGTAAGAGAATATCGACATCTTCGCCTGGAGCACCGACGAGATTCCAGGAATTGATGCGGAGGTTGCCTGCCATCGCCTCAATCTAGACCCCGTGGTCAAGCCCATCCGGCAAAAGAAGAGGGTGAGTGTCATCACGTTGGCTAAGCCCATTCGAGAGGAAGTGAGGAAACTGCTTGAGGCAAGTTGTGTATCTGAGATCTAGAATACAGGTTGAGTCTTAAATATTGTAATGGTGAAAAAGGTTGGAGTTAGCTGGAGAATGTGTGTAGTTTTCTCTCTTTTGAATAAAGCTTGCCCGAAGGATTGTTATCCCCTACCTCGAATCGACGCGCTGGTTGATTCCGCCATCAGTTATTCTGTGATGAGCTTCCTTGATGCCTTTTCAGGGTACCACCAGATTCGGATGCATCCTCCCGATTGTCGCGATGTCTCCTTCATCACTGGTGATGGATGCTACAACTACAAGATGTTGCCTTTCGGGTTGAAAAACGCGGGGGCTATATACCAGCGGATGATGGATCAAGTTTTTAAAGAACAAAAGAGGAGAAACCTGGAGGTGTATGTGGAAGACCTTTTGGTCAAGAGCAAGAGCACCCAAGAGCATGTCATCGATATGAAGGAGACCTTTGCAACTCTCTGAAGGTTCAAGATGAGGCTCAATCCCGCCAAATGTGTGTTCGGTGTAGGAAAAGGGAAGTTCTTGGGACATCTCCTCACCCCCGAAGAAGTGGAGCCCAACCCTGACAAGTTAAAAGCTATCGTTGAAATGGCATCGCCGAAGAATATCAGGTAAGTTGAGAGGTTGACTGGAAGGCTGGCCGGCCTTAGCCGCTTCCTATCATAGGCGGGAAAGAAGTGCTATTCATTCTTCAAAATGCTCCGAAACAACCAACAATTTGAGTGGACCGAAGAGTGCTCTCCATTTTTTCAAGTTTTGAAAACTTGACAAAATAGAACTTACCCACGAGAATCGAGATCCACCCCTTTTGTCAGGACAAAAACATGAGTATAAAAGAGTGAAAATACATGTGGGAACTTGTTAGTGCCTGAAGAGAGCTTACGAACACCTGCTTATCTCTGCAAAAGAGTAGTCAAAGCAGGTATAAAAGAAAGACATTATGCGAGTACCTGAAGAGAACTCGCAAGCACCTGCTTATCTCTCAAAAGAGTAGTCAAGGCAGGTATAAAAGAAACATTATGCGCGAGTACCTGAAGAGAACTCGCGAGCGCCTGCTTACTATCTGCAAAATATATGAGAGCAGGTATATGAAAATATAATACGCGAGTACCTGAAGAGGACTCACAAACACCTGTATATCTCTGTAAAAGATATGAGAAATAGATATATGAAACACATAATACGCGAATACTGACGAGGACTCGCAAACACCTGTATATCTCTGCAAAAGATATGAGAAACATGTATATGAAACATATAATACGCGAATACCTGAAGAGGACTCGCAAACAACCTGTATATCTATGCAAAAGATATGAGAAACAGGTATATGAAACATAGAATATGCGAGTACCTGGAGAGGACTCGCAAACACCTGCATATTTCTGCAAAAGATATAAAAAACAGGTATATGAAACATAAAATACGCTAATACCTGAAGAGGACTCGCAAACACCTTTACATCTCTGCAAAAGAAATGAGAAACATGTATATGAAACATAGAATACGTAAGTACCTGGAGAGGACTCACAAACACCTGTATATCTCGAGGGGAACATGAATGCTTATTTACAATCACTTGCTTTGGTGTTGCTGAGATAATATCGGTATGTGAAGAAAATAGATATTACTCATGTCTGCGGAGGGAGAAAACCAACATTCTGATATACTCTTATTCACATGCTCCCAGAAATATGATCATGAAACTAATATAGCTGGTTGATTTTTGACTTGTCGATAATAATGTTGCTAATGATATCACGTCAGCTGATGCTCAATCTCAATATATTATTTGAGAAATCTGATATCATAAATAGATTAATCATGGAATCCCGAAGTCCAGAAATCCAGGAATCCCAACATGAAGAAAATATGAGATTTTATGGTTCCTGAAAAATTAGTACATAACAAATAATTGCATAATTATTTGATAGTGCATTGTGGTACATACTAAAATTAATCTGTTTCTCTTGCAAAGAATGTCACGCCATCTAACATCGGCTGTTAGTGATCTATCACAATCAATCCATTAATAATGAAAATATCTACATTCAAGCGGAACAAGTCGATTAACTCGACAAAAAACATCATTGCAATCAATGACAGTCATTACAGAGAAAGATATTTTGGGCTACCACTGCACATCTGCGAGTAATTCAAGCGAGATGTGGTCTTAGTGGGTTTTACGTCCCGAAAGAATAATCAGAGGCGGTATTTCCACCATTCACACCAAACAATAGGCGACGGTCTTAAATGCTCCAGACCGCCCCTTAAAAAACCTCATGCGGCGGTCTTAAATGCTCCAGACCGCCCCTTAAAAAACCTCGAGCGACGGTCTTAAATGCTCCATACCCCCCTCAAAAAGCCTCAGGCGGCGGTCTTAAATGCTCCAGACCGCCCCTTTAAAAACCTCAGACGGCGGTCTTAAATGCTCCAGACCGCCCCTTTAAAAACCTCAGGCGGCAGTCTTAAATGCTCCAGACCGCCCCTTTAAAAACCTCAGGCGGCGGTCTGAAATACTCCAAACCGCCCCTTTAAAAAGCAGAAAGTAATATAAAGAAAGAGCTTGAGACATAATTGAATAAACATATGTTGTGACGGATATGGTAGTAAATATGGATATGATGTTTGATATATCTGACTGCCGAGAGAATCTTCGCGATGATAGCTGCTTGGTAGGACTTGGTTACTGCTATACTTATTATAAGTAAAGATACAAAAGAGAAGGTGCAGAAAAGTCCAAACAAATGGGAGTGATAAGAAACAAGAAATAAAATGACATTTTATCTCATCTCTACTCCGTGTACTTCTCTTATTGAATGACAGATTCTTTGCTTGTAACACTATTATTGAGCAAGATAGTCTGGTAACTTTCCTGCTTCCCATAATTCATCTACTATCTTTCGAAGAGCTCGACAGTGTTCTGTATCATGACCAATGTCCAAGTGATATTTGCAGAAGAGTTCTTCATGACGATACTTGGTCTTTGTTCTCATAGGGCAAGGAATTCTATACTCTGACATATTTTGAATGATCTTAAGAATTTTTACCATCGGAACATTGAGCTAAGTATACTCTCCTGGATAGTTTTCGAATTCAAGTGTACTCGGATTGTAAGATTGGATTGGACAAGCTTCCAAAAATTCAGGTGATCCATCTTGTTGCGGAAGTTAAGTAGGAATATTCTGAGGGAAGGAGTAAGATATAAAGTGCTTATATTGCGGAATATCCTGTGACGAAGACGAATGTTGGTGATAAGAATTCCATTGCCATTGTTGGGTCCTTCGATTCAGAGAAGAAAAGTAATTAGGATTTGATGTCTCTCCTTCAATAAATTGATTTGCTATTATGATAAGATGTCCATAAGTCTCGGGTTCATTTCGGCTGACTTCAAATTTGAGAAGACCTTCTTGTAATCCATTTATCAATGCGATTTTATACAAGTCCTGATTAACATCAACATTTCAAGAATTTCCTTTTGAAACATGTCAACGAATTGAGCAAGAGTCTCATTATCTCCTTGCTTGATTTGAAAAAGAGTTGTTGGGCCTCTCTTTCGATTCCTCGAGGTAGCAAACCTCAAGAGAAGTGTTCTTCGAAGATCAGCTAAGCAAGTGATTGATTGAGATCAGAGCTTGTAAAACCATTGCTGGTCCAGGTCGACAATTGCTCAAGCTGGAGATGGAGGGGAAAAACTGTTGGATGACCGGCTACTTTGAGCTACGAGTAAAGGAGTGAGAGAGAAGAAAAAGAGATGGTCGCGAGCAAGCGGCGAGACCAGATCTACTCGCCGCGGCGAATGCCTCTCTTGCGGCGGGCAATGCTAATCATATAACACATGCGTTACAACTGAGATTACATTAAAGTACATGGAAGAATAGTACAAAATTTGAAGAAAAGAGCTGATGATTGGTGGTCTTCTTAAGGGAGATGAAGAGGTCTCCTGAAGGGAGATGAAGAGGTCTCATGAAGGGAGATGAAGAGGACTCCTGAAGGGAGATGAAGAGGTCTTCTGAAGGGAGATCGCCCGGAGGCTGTTGTGAAGAGATATCCGCGGTCTCAAAACTGGAGACCGCTCTGGTCATTAGCTATGAGCTAGAAACTCTACCCAGACTTCTTTCTGGTAACTCTGCCCCTCTATTTATAGGCACGGGACCTGCCCGAACAGGCAGGGCTAGGAAAACGGGCTGCCCGAGTCACGAGTGACCAACAGAAGCGAGATCGCCCAGGCGATGGGAGATCGCCCGGGCTCGGCGAGACCGCCCGGCGGTTGGAGACCGCCCGGGCTCGGGGCTCGGGGAGGGCGAGACCTCCCGGGAGGTGGAAGACCGCCTGGGCTCGGGGCTCACCGAGGGCGAGACTGCCCGGGCGGTGGACCGCCGGGGCTCGGGGACCAGGCGAGATCGCCCGGGCGGTGGGAGACCGCTCGGGCTCGGCGACCTGGCGAGATCGCCCGGGCGGTGGGAGACCGCCGGGGCTTGACGACCTGGCGAGATAGCTCGGGCAGTGGGAGACCGCCCGGGCTTGGCAACCTGGCGAGATCGCCCGGGCGGTGGGAGATCGCCCGGGCAGTGGGAGATCGTCCGGGCGGTGGGAGACCGCCTGGGCACTGCGAGAGCATGCAGATTGCTTTGGTCGCCTTTTGGATCGCCGATGACCTGCAAAAAGCCAGCTCGAAGGGGATCGCCTATTTCTGGGTAAGCAGGTACCAAAAACAATTTCCCTCATTCAGGCATCATTCCTCCCATCCTATCCCATCATGGCTTGTGTAGGTCGGCATTTTTCTACCGACGACTCGTGAAGGTCGATGATTTCCTACCAGCGTGATGAACCCTGGTTGTTTCCTCCGAAGAAAACAGAGGCATTTATTTTCGGTGAGAACACGCTTTGTTGGTCATCTCATTTTTCTAAAGTAACTAAAGGCACTCCATGCAACTTCACTTCGACTTGTCCTCTATCATTGGAAAGCTTCGTCCCACCCACAAATCCCACTTAGGTCTCTCTTCTCCAAACATACATTTATCTTGGGTATTTTTGAGTTTTATAATAGGCCTAGGGTCCTTCTTGCAGAATTTTTTTCTTTTGTGTCTATCTTAGGTTTTCATTTCGCTAAACTGGTTAAAAGAAATACAGGGAAAACAACACTTGCAATTAGTGAATTAACTTTGGGAAAAAAATCATGATATGCTACCTTAAGATAAGTTTAAATTTTTGTTTCTAAAGTTGTTAACCAATTTTCAATGGATGTTAACTCACTCTATGACAATCTTTTAACTCATCCTATGACAATTTGTGATAGAGGCCAAGCTGTCATTGAGTTTTATGCTCATCACTATGTTGATGTATTACTCATATTCCTAGTTTGTCCTCATCTTGCTCCTCCATCCTTGGCCATGTCAAAGTTGAACTTTAGTTTTTATCCTATAGTTTAATGAATTTTAGATGAATTTTTTTCTCTGTGGATGATTCATCCCATTTATTTATCTGTGTCATTGGGAATTTGAGATCATTTTACTCGTGTTTTCTTCTGCTGCTTAGGTTGGGCAATGCCTTATGGATTTAGTTGTTTTTGATGTATGCGTTGTTGTAAAATCCGGTATGTGTAACGGGCACAACTATAAATCTTCTATGAAATATTTCGAAACTTCTTTTATTAACAACAATAGTTCTATTAAATATTAAATTTCATAAAACCCTTATTCACCCCCTCTAAGGGCGCCTACAGATCCAACAATAAAAAGAGGGGAAAACAAAGCTCTGATGTTTTCCGCCGAAGACTTGGCTCATTGTTCGCTCTCATGCTCAGCGTGCGCTCCGCTTGTGTTTTCTCTGCTTCAGTGACTCCTCCCGCGAGCGCAGCTTTACACTTTATTTTTTTCTTAAGATATTTGTAAAAAAGAGCGTGGTCTGTCACACTCCTTAAAATTCTAACTCATGTAAACAGCAATTACTAGTGGATTTTGTTAGAGATGGGCTCTGACCCGTGATTTTTTCCTTTTCCTGGTTTTCCACATAAAAAATTTATTGTTTACTGTTGGTTCATCATTTGACTGTTTGATGATTAACTTACTCTCGAGATAAGACAGTTTGATTCCTCCGTTCCCACACTAAACGACCCGCTAAAATACCCATCCCTAATATTTTGGCTCCCTCCAACAATTGCAATCTCTTTCCATTATTTTATGTAAAACTTTATCACACAGGTCAACTTAGAGTTTAGATCCACAATTTTTTTTTTTTTAAAAAGTCAACTTTTTCTGTCCAGGCTCGGACGGTCCTTGTCCCAAAATAATTTTTTTATGCATACTTTTTTAATATCTTGAGTATTCAATATTCGCCGGCCTGCCCGATGAACCGGCTTCTTCTCTATAAAAAGTCTCCATAGTTCCAAGCCCATATAGCTCAGGAAGACAAAGATGAACAAAGCCAGCTCTGTTTTGCTCTTTATTGTGGTGGTTTCCATGGTGATCATGGCGTTGATGAACGGCATCGACGCGATTTGTTGCAAAACTTCTGATTGTTGCGCACGAAGCGGATGTGTTATGAGAAAATGCCCCAAATATTGTTGCAATTCCATCAACGGAATTCCATAGAAATGATGGTACAAGTTATTTATCTTATCAATGTTTTACTCTATCTCTCCCGCCTCCGGACCCTATATCATTAACTACTACATACAAGAAATTGTCTTTGGTGCAACATTCAAATTTGTCAAATATATTCTAATTCTTTTACTCCAATGTCTTAACATATATTACGAAAAAAATGAAAATTCATAAAATACAATCGATATTTGTGTTATTACACAATATCTCTATAATGAAAGTAATGATGGAAATTCATAAATTCCCAAAACTTTTTAGTAGACCTCTTACATCTACTATGGTAGGTAATCATTACGCCTCAAAAACTAATTTCGAAATATAATGCTTATTTTAAAATGATTTTTTGCTAAAATATAAATGTTTTTAAAAATAATAATTATAAAATATTGATGTATAATTTTTTACGGTCATTTTGAGTACTCATATGTATAAGTTGCTGGGGCAGCCAGCCGTCTCCGGTCGGGTCCTGTCCTATGCGGGCGCAGCCCGCTCGAATTTGGGCGCAGCCCGCTCGAATTTGGGCGCAGCCCGCTCGAATTTGGGCGCAGCTTGCTCGAATTTGGGCGCAGCCCGCTAAGAGTCAGCGAGCACGGGCGAAGCCCTGCGGAGCTGCTCGTGTGTATGTGTCTGCGCCCGCACTCTTGCGGGCTGCGTCTGCATACGACAGTACCCGACCGGCCATGGCGGACTTCCCCTACAACTTATAAATATGAGTACTCAAAATGACCGCAAAAAAATATACATCAATATTTTATAATTATTTTTTTCAAACACATTTATATTTTAACAAAAAAACTTTTTAAAGTAAGCTATTATATTTCGAAATTAGTTTTTGTAGGCATAATGATTACCTACCATAGTAGGTGTAGGACGTCTACTAAAAAGTTTTTGGATTTTATGAATTTCTATCATTATTTTTAAAGCGATGTTAAACACAGGATGATTTTGGCTATATGCAGGCCGCGGATATATGCAGGACAAAAAATTATTCATGTAGGCCAAATTTTATACTTACAGACCATATTCAAAAATTAAATTAATTTTTTCTTAAATAAATCACCAAGCAAAATATAGCATTCATAAAAGTCAAATAAATACATTTTTACAGTCAAGTACTAAAAAATAAAATGTGATTTATATTAGCATCTTACAATTATGTTTGTGGCATGACAGAAACACCATTCAGAGCATTTTGATTATATATATCACAAAATAATATAATCATTTACATCATTTTGATCAAAATGATTATAGGCCATATTTTTTTTAAATAAAATGATTATAGAATATGTTTGTGGCGACCAAGGTTGGGCCTCAGGTGGTGTCACCTCCGACCAGCACCCACTGGCCGGTAGTGGGAGACACAAAATAATCGATTGAAAATAGTAGGTCTACATGCATGAGAAATGTAACCTCACCGGAATCACCATAACGTCCACTAACACATGATCTCCACCTTCCAAACCGTAATACCTTCGGTATTTGAGTTGTTAAGCCAACAAAACTATTTTTCCCGATATTTTGATAAACATATAGAAAATGTAGCTAACATTACCTAGTATTTTGTGGAATATTTTGAGAAGTTTTGAATATCATTTAGATACCCAAATCAATTTTAGCGTGAACAATTGGCGGTACACGGTATGTTACGTCATTTTCAATATTTGAGGATCCAAGGAGGCTCCTTTGAAAAAGTTTCCTTCACAATGATTGTAAGCAACATTGTTATCTAGTTTATCATTTTTAAATTTTTTATTTTTGAAATCATTTGACCCTCAATTTAATGATCTAGTGGTTGTGTATAAAATCATAAAATATTGGCTTATTTAAAATATTTGGTGGTCTTCCATTTCTTAAATCTAATTAAGTCCTTAATAAAAATTGTAGTTAATATTAATATTTAGGTTCATGGAAGGAATTTTTAAAAATAATTTAATAGATTTACATTATTATTGAAGTCATATACATACATTTTAAGAATTTTCTTACTTAATTGATGATCTAATCCTATTATTTTCGGTAAACTCATGTTATAAAACATGATTGTCATGTTATGCAATATTTATTATTATTATTATTTTTTTGAAAATTAAAGGTATGATTGTTAAACCCTAATTTATAATATTCAAATTTATTGTTTGGTTGTGTTATAGTTGTAGGGGCCACAACAATAGATTCTGACACCACCAATGAGTCAACCAATTAGTTCATTTCACCTCATTTACATACGCGGTGCACTTTCGGAGGATATGTGTAACTCCCAAAATATCAATTTTAAGTTTTGAACTTACTTAACCCTATAAGGTTTAACACAAACTCAAATGAGTTTGAGTTCATCATTTGAGGAGGTCAAATCTTTTTTGACCTTAAGTATAGAAATGTTGACTAATGTGCGCCTTAAATTTGGGGTAAGACTGTGACTTAGAGGTTTGGGTCGTATATTGATTATCCCTGATTTAACTAAGATGATAGCTAAATAATAAATACCTCGACGGATGAAGCTAGACTTATAAGTATTTTGTTGGAGACACTTGAGTAGGTGATTATAAATGAATGTGTAGAGGTTACCGATCCACTGTCACGGATTGTCCACGATGGTGAGGCATGTGTGGTTAGCTACCCATGAAAAAGTTGGTTAAGTTTATATCGACATAGCTTGTTTGGTTTGATGTGAATAACTGAATGTATGGAATAGATCGTGCACAAATTATAATGTTACTCATATAAAAATATTATTTGGTTACTCCAGTGTATAACAATGCTTCTCTTTACAATTAGATATACACGCTTGTGTGAGTGTTCTGTGAGAAGTGGACATCGTTGGAATCGAAACATTAGAAAAAGGATTATCTTATTGCATGAAATATACACAAATTACTTTAATAATTGTATTCTTGATACTTATAGTTTGTCCATATTGTTATATATTATGATGTTTTGACACTTGCTGCAGCTTTGACTTCGGCTCCACTCCTTCTGAGCATTTAAGGCTCAAGGGGAGCGTGGGAGTCACATAGTCTATTTTTAGACTAACCCCATTTTTTTTACCACCACCAGGAGAGGCAACATCGAACCCCACAACTACAACATGCATGAGGGTTCATACGATGTATTTGATGATGAGGTTGCCCACGTGAGTGGTCTCATCAAAGATGTGAGCTCATAATATTTTCTTATAATTGTTTTTATAAGTGTTCCATCCGATTGTGGTCCTGCATGTAGGCCCCGGATGAAGATTTGAATGTTGTGTGTACTCTGTGTTGTGGTGTTTTCGTAGTCATGCACCTTCCTGCTTTCTGCACTTTACTTCCAATATGATACTATGTGACTCATCATTTTGCTTTGTTAAATGCATGCATGTTTTACTTACTTCCGCTCCATATTTCTCTTTTGCTTTACTTGAAATGTGAAATTATGATATAAGTCTGACAATGCCTCCAAATATGGTACATGTTGGAGTACAATAGTGCACGAGTTAGAAAGGGTGCAACTTCTTCTCATGCACTACTTATGGCATCATAGTCAAGCTGGGTGCATTGGGCATAAGACTTCACAGTTTGGTTTAATACCCCGGAAGGGGAAGACATACACACATATCACTACATCGGCTCGCAGAGTGAAAATACAAATGATAAATGTAAACGTTAACATTATTCTTTCCTTGAGCATCTTTGAGCTTTATCCCTCTAAGATCCACGTACCAAGCGCCATAATTCCTGCAACCAAACACAAGTCAGGGAAAATGAGGGTGAACTATGAGTTGACCACAAATCACGTAACAATCCTTCCGGCCTTCCTAGCACGCTCCGAGGAGAGTCGCTACACACCTACAAGTACAAATGTAAAGGAAGCAACATGTATCCAAAGAAGAAAGTAAAAGGTATTGGTACACAATGTGAAAGCTCACGTATCAATCAATATTCTAGATTGAGCAATATAAAAAAAACATAGGAATGCAATTTTCATTTATTGTTGGGTTTACCCAAAGTTTCATTGAATTCGTCTATCACACACCACATGAAGCTAGCATAGCAATCACACAATGAACATAAGAGTTTTGGGTACTCATAACTGCATGATCACATGCTATCATGGAATACACAACAACAAGTAATCGTTGAGGAGGTCTAAGTCATTTCCAACATGAGCGTTGTGACATGAGGTGTAGCATCATCTCCACTCCATTGATTTTATGAGGTTTAGGATCATCTCTTATTAGATCCCATCTAGGAGGTCTAAGCTCATATCCATTATGAGATCTGTGATGAGAGGTTTAGGTTCATCTTTGTCCCCAATCACAACACAAATAGGAAGTCCAATTCGAATCTAAACATCTTTCAATTAATGTGAATGTAGGCATGCTCACCCACATTCCAACACTCAAGGGTGGTGGATATTTACTACAACTTACCCCTCTTTGCACTGTGTAATTCCCAATTTACCATTCGAACAACTTCCAAATCACGCGAGCATGAATTCATCATCAGAATAAAGCTACTCTCACGGTCGTCGAACAATAATGATTTCCTAATCATTTCTGTACTGTTGAATTCACTAATAACCATGCATTTTAACGACCACTAACATAGAGGTTTTCCTAGGGATGACTAAAAATCCCCCAAGCTACCCAACTTATTATGACATTTATCTCGAAGTAATTCTTCGACAAGCATACTAGGTGTTGGGAACTTTGCCCTCAATGTCCTGATTTGAAAAAGTCTTTAAGTCAAAGATAAACACACTTTGTATTTGATGCATGCGTTTAGTTATATTTATTTCAGGTATTAGCTAGTGCAAGCCTTGCATATGGCTAGACTTAGTGTCATCATACATAATTTTGCCAATGTAATCTCATATTGTGCAAAACATCATTTTGACCTAAGATCTAGACTATGTTAGACTTGCCACTCACTCATAATCAACAGGAAGAAAGATCTAGAATGTTGGTTACTGCAAAGGAGTCAAGGATAAAAAGTTGGGATTTGACTAAGTAATAATTCGACTAGACATCTAGTCGAACGACTAGATGGTCTAACGGAATGCTCAGATAAGTTAAGTATAGATTCGACTAAACGTCAAGTCGGTCGTGCAGAACTATCAAGATGATTCAGATTGATGAACTCGGAATGCAAAGTGTGTGCAAATACCACTAGACGTCAAATCGTTCATGCAGATGAATCAAGACGATTAGGATAGATGATTAGAATGCATAAAACTGTTAAGTGCAAAAATCATTCAGATCATCTACACGATCGTGCAGAAGAGTCAAGACGATTCGACCAGATATTCTTTAAAACTGAAAACCGTCTTGAAGAAAGAAGTAATTCGACTGAATATGAAGCAGATTTGACCAGATCGCATTGTCTAGAAGAATGAACAGCCAGATTCGACCAGATGTGTTTGATTCGACTAGAATAAAATGTGAAGAAGAAATTCGACTGAACAAGAAGAATTTGACCAAACATCTAGCCGAATTGCGCGAAATCCTGAATTCAAATTAAAGCGCGGTTTTGGCGTTATCTCATTTAATGTCGGCACGGATTGGGCCAATCAGACTTGTCCTTTAAGGAAAGAGATTTCTGGCATAAAGTTAGTCTGAGATTCGACCGTTAAGGATCTTGGTCTTATAAAAGGAAGACGTCATGAGCAGCAAACCCTAATCCAACTCCCATTGGTGTGTGGACAACCTATCAAAAATTCATTGATGTGAGGGCACCTGATCAAAACTCCTAGTGGATTCCTACCAAGGGTGGTAGAAGAGTAGACGTACCCAGACTTATTGGGGAACTACTATAGCTCCTCGTGTCCTCTATGATTGATAATTTCTCCGTGTTGTGCTGTGTGATTTTATTTATTCTGTTTTTATTAATCACTCTGCTTACACATATATATAACACTATTTTTAATTCCGCAAATAAAACTAAGGGAAAAAGTTTTAAACTCTATTCACCCCCCCTAGAGTTAATTTAAGATCTAACCTCCACTTTCAAAATAGTCCTCCATTTTCGTCTTACTTACCACCACACCTCAATATCTCTTCCATGAGGATTCGGAACATGGTGATCCATTCTTTTTGTATCAGCTTCTTCTTACCTTGATTTACCAATTGCCTTTCGAAAATTATGACGACATTGTCCTAAATATCTTATTTCATATTTTGCTTCTAGTGATCATCTTACTCACGATATGAAGATCTTTACAGCAGCTTTGTCTTCAATCACTATACTTAAGATTGTTGTTGAGGCCATGACACATCATAACTAGAAGGAAACGATACAAGAAGATATGAATACACTATAGGCTCGATTACTTGGGATATTGTACCTCTACCTTTAACTTCATAGACAATTGGGTGTTGACAAGTCAACCTGATGTTTATATGAAAAGGTTAAATACTCATCTGGTGGCTAAAGGCTACACATAAATATATGATGCTGGATTCTTCAAAACTTTTTCTCCGTGGCTTGGTTAAATTTCATCTACATTTTGAGATCTGATGCAGTTAACAAAGGTTGACCAGTGTAACAACTTAATATCAAGAATTTTTTCTCTATGAGGATCTCCTTAAATTATCTACATGAAGCAGCCTCCAGGATTTGCTGCTTATGGGGAGTCTTCTAGAAAAGTCCACAAGTTAAACAAGTATATTTATGTATAAAAACAAAATTCAAATGCTTGATTTAACAATTTCTCTCATGTCTTGATCCAATTTAGAAGGATGGTCACACTGTGATCATTCAGTATTTGTGAAAATCCTAATAGTTGGCATTATTATTCTAATAATATATGTGAATGATATTATACTTTCTTAAGATGACTTGACATGAATACAAAATACAAAGGAGCACCTTACAATGCATTTTGTAACCCAGGATCTAGGTGCACTCAGTTATTCTTTGGGAACTAAGCTAACACACATTTCTTTGATATGTCTTAGACATTCTTGAGGAAATAAGACTACCAAATGCAAAACATGTGACCTCCCCTGTGGATCAAACCAACTCTCTTTGGGAAACTGATTTGGAAGAACTCATCAACGTTTAATAGTAAGGGAGATTGATAAACAAGTTAATATAATAAATATTTACTAAGCCTAGCAGAGTGATCAGTCAACTTAAGGACAAACTCAAAAAATTAAATGTCATTGGAATGTTATACTCCAACTTCTTTGGCTACTAAAAGGGTCTCCATGGAAATGGATATTCTACAGGAAGAAAGATCATGCTGATATCGCTGGATATTCTGATGCTAACTATGCTAGCTCTGACTCAATAAATTTTAACTTATGGCTATTGTACTGTAGTTTGAGGAAATCTTATCACATGGTGTAACAAAAGCAAAATGAAGTTGCAAGTTCTGGTGCTAACGAAGAATATAGAGTGATAACCCAAGATACTTATAGTTACTCTGTGTGAAGTCTCATCTAGAAGAGTTGGGCACTCTACTCCCGTTGTCATTCCTATATACTGTGATACTCTTTTGCTATATTCATTGTCTGTGATCCCGTTTTTCACGAATGTATGAAGAATATTGAAGTTGATTGTCATTCCTTAGAGATGTGATTCTTTCTCAAAATATATATACTCCATTAATTAAATCTGAATATCAAGCACCGACCTCCTCACCAATGTTCTTAACAAGAGGGGAATTCAATACTTATGTATCAAGTTGAGTATGATTAACATCATTTGCACTCTTATTTTTCATATGATTTGCCCAAAGCCTATTGGCATGATGTGAATTTGATAGTTAATTATTTAATTAATCGCATATCATCCTCCATTCTTAACGATGACGCCTCATATCATCTTCTCTTCCTTTATGTTTAACATTCTGAATTTGATGAGGGTGGTCCAATGAGGGCGTGGAATGCTTTGGGGGCAGTGAAGCCCATGCAAAGTAGCGCATGATAGGCTTCTAGGATGACAAGCTTCAAGGTGAATGGCGGTGCATGAATGAACTGAATCTTACATCAAAATTGGAGGAAAAGTTGTTGGGCTTAAGTTATAATTTATATTCAAAAATATTAGAGACGTCTTTTCAGAGCATCTGGTGGACTTGTGTTGGAAACTCCAAGGATAAGTGTGCACCGGTACTGGAGTAGTCCTAGGATGGGTGATCTCCTAGAAGGCTCATAGGCCACCTGTGAAAAAGGGCAAAACTGTGTGGCTCAGCTTAATATGGGTTGGGATGAACCAAAGCGTACTTCTGATATTGTGAGGGTTGAGTCATTACAAATAGTATCAGAGCCAGTATTCAATCTCGTGACATGTAGGTTATGTGTGCTCCGATTGGAATAGTCCTAGGATGAGTGACCTCCTAGAAATTACTCATAGGTTATCTGTGGAAAATGGAAAATTTGTGTGGTTCAACTCAATATGGGCTCTGATGAACCAAAGCGGATAATACTTATAATATTTTGAGGGTTGGTCGTTATAAATGGTACATAGTCAAGTTTCGATCCTGGGACATGTCGTTACAAATGGTATCAGAGCTAGACCTCCTACAGTACAATATGCGGTTCAGGGGCAAACTATGAGGAAGATGGTGGGCCGAACTCAACCATTGCACAACCCTCATTGGATCACCCTCATCGGATTTAGGATGTTGCATTATGAACCACGTTTCTCTCTTCCATCCAAAGTAATCAGATATCTCTACTTAGATAACAACTTACGTGTCGATCTTGATAAGCTTTAACTCGTTCCATTTAATGAGGTTTCTTTGGTTACTCTCGCATTTTAAAAGGGTGTCAGTGTTACGACCCTGCTGAAAAGAAGAGATGTTAGTGTCGATGTCACCTTTTTTGAAGGCACCCTTTTCTTCACCCCTAATTAAAGTCCCATAACTACTCTCTGGCTCTCTTCATATTCGTGTCTTCCATGAGAATTTTACAATTATTAATCTGTTGTTGGTGTACGAGTGATGTCACTGTCCTCCATCTCCGAGTGACTTACCCACATTAATATCTCTTATTTCCATTAGAATTCCGAACTTGATAATTCAACCTTTGTAATGGGTCCTTCTTCTGACCTTGATTTAACTATTCTCTTACAGTTATAGAGACATTGTCCAAAATATCTTATTGCACACTTTGTTTCTACTAATCATCTTACTCATGTTATGAAGGCCTTTATTGTAGATTTGTCTTCAATTACTATGCTTAAGACTGTTGTTAAGGCCATGACACATCCTACCTGGTAGGCAACGATACAAGAAGAGATGAATATACTACAGACATAGCTACTTGGTATCTTGTACCTCTACATATGACTTCAGAGACAATTGGGTGTAGATGGGTCTACCTGATGGTTCTGTGAAAAGGTTTAATGCTCGTCATATGGCTAGAGGCTACACGAAAGCATATGATGTTGACTTCTTCAAAACCTTTCCTCTCGTAGCTTCGTTAAACTCCATCAATATTTTGATATCTGTTGAAGTTAACAAAGGATATGATGTCCAGTGTAAAAATTAATATCAAAAATGTATTTTCAATAGAAATCTCCTTGAAACTGTCTACAGGAGCAATCTTCGTGGTTAGCTGCTCATTGGGAGTATTCTACAAAAGTATGCACGTTAAACAAGTCTATTTATGTATTAAAATAAAGTCCAAGGGCTTGGTTTGACAAATTCTCTCATGTCTTGATCTAGTCTAGGAGGATGCACACACTATGACCATTCAGTGTTTGTGAAAATCTTAATAATTTGCATTGCTATTATGATAGTATATATGTGGATGATATTGTGTTTTCCGAAAGTGACTTGACATGAATACAAAAAACAAAGGAGCACCTTACAATACACTTTGTAACAAAGGATCAAGACAAATTTGTTATTTTTGGGGAATTGAGGTAGCACACATTTTTGCTAAGACTAAAAAACATTTTTGAGAAAACAAGACTACAAAAACAAAACATGTGACCTCTCCTATGGATAAACCAACTCCATATGAGAAACTAATTCAAAAGAACTCATCGATGTCTAACAACACATGAGATTGGTAGACAAATTAATATACTAAACATTTACTCGTCCTGATGTATCATTCACTATTGGAGTGTTTAGTCAATTTATGGACAAACTCTGAAAATGAATTTGAGATGCTTTACTCCAACTTCTTCAATTACTAAAAAAGTCTCCATGAAAATGAATATTCTACGGGAAGAATGGTCACATTGATATCGCTGGATATTATGATGTTGATTATGCTAACTGCTGACTCAATGAAAAAAAATTTACTTCTATCTACTATATCGTGGTTTGATGAAATCTTGTCACATGACGTAGCAAAAGCAAAATGTAGTTGTGCATTCTGCTGTTGAGCCGGAATATAAAGTGATGGCTCAAGATACTTATGAGCCTCCTGTTGTCGTCCTTTTTACTATGATAATCGTTCTGCTACACTCATTGCTAGAGATTCATGTTTTCACGAATGCACGAAAAATATTGAAGTAGATTATCATTTCGACAGATAAGTGATTCTTCCCCAAAAGATTCACTCCATTAATTAAATTTGAAAAAAAAATTGGGAATTGTTAATCACAAATCCAAATTAGCTTCTACAACTAATAAATGTTTTCCTAAAATCCGCTATAATTTATGCTAGCACAACACACAACAAACCTCCTCCCGCTTCTCACTCTTCCACCGCAGCCTCACTTCTCCCCCTAGCCGATCACCCATTCCAGCTCGCTCGCCCAGGCTCCCCAGATTCCACCATTTCCGACCTTCCCTCTCCATGATCATCTCGTAAGAAGTCGATTTCCCGGCTCATCTTCAGCATATCAATTCGTAAAAAATGCAAAAACAAAAACAATCATAATCGTCACCAGAACCAAACCCAGCACCTTCTTGGTGGCAGAAATCCCGCTCCCACAATCGTGACCGATATATTGAACACAGCCTCGCAAAATGAAGCTCCCGTAGGCTCATCATACTCCTCAACCCCTTCAAGCTCAACATCAATGAAGTTTTCTCTACAAAATCATGCCTCTCTTTTCGATTGCCACGTCTCCTCCATAAAAATCACCGCTTCTTTGTTTGGTCTCTTATTAAGCTTTCTGATTGCAGATTAAGTTTTTTAAAAATGTGATTAGCAGTAAACACAAATATGAGAATGGCAAATTTTGATTTACAGTTACCAATTTCCTAAATTTTTATTTTAAATAAGATGATATTGTTTGACAAAATATCTAAGTTTAGCCTAAATTAATGTAGTTGAACTTCTATTTTTTTTATATTGGTCCCAAAAATTTAAGCAATGTTTTGAAATAGATTCCTAGATTAACTTTATTAAGTTAATTATGATTTTAGATAATTTAATGACCCTAATACAGTGATATGGTGCTAACATAAATATTGAGTAGTATTATTATACAAATAGTTGAACAATTTATTATTATTCTTTATCTAAATAAGACCAAAATATTATGGCAAAATAAATAAAAAAATATTAGATCAATTTTATAATAAAATAATAATCCACAATAATCACATCAACACCACATTACCATCTTAAGAGTTAGGACCGCTACATCATATAAAACATTTTAACGAATGTTATTGGCTATTGTTATCCGCACTATAGCTTTGGCTATCCGCTCTCTTTTTGTACGAGTTATTACACGCCTTTTAGAAATACGCCTTGTACATGCATTTTTAGGAAAATTGTTCAACACAAAAGTTGTAGATCTCGTCGAGATCTACAACTTTCGTGTTGAACACTTTTCATAAAAATGCATGTACAAGGTGTATTTCCAAAAATTCACTATAGTTACGCACATATTTCAATAAGGGCAGCAATACGTCTTGTGCGTGCATTTTTAGGAAAAGTGTTCAACACAGTTGTAGATCTCCATGATATCTACAACTTTCGTGTTAATCACTTTTCCTAAAAATGCACACACATAACGTGGTTTGCACTAGCCCTGTCCAAAAAGCCTGACCGGGTCGGGCAGGTACCGGGCCTGAAGGGCCCGGGCTTTTGCCAACCGGGCCAGGCCGGGCCAGGCCGGGCCAGGCCTTTTACTTTTATTATTTTTTATTTTTTAAAATAATATCTTTTTTTTTAAAAAAATTTACAATAAATGAAATGAAATGAAAATTTGAGATGGACAAAAAAATCAAATTTTATTAATATTGGAAAAAAATTTACACATTTACATCAAATTTTGAAAAAAAATTTGCTGAAATCAAATTTATTATTATTGTTAATTTTAAATAAAGAAAATTGAAAATCTCACTAATTTAACAAAATACATATTTTATCGGGGACGCGCTTAAACATCTCGTAAATTTATTGCGTCCATCTCGTCTTCTACGTCCGACGAGCTATCATCTATCGATGAAATGTGTTGTTTCCTCTTCGCAGCATCCCAGTGATCCTTGTAGCAGATGCAAATTTCCAGTGATTTTTCGTTGAGGCGACTCCTCCGCTCGTTCAAAACCCTACCACTAAGAGAAAAAGCAGACTCCGAAGCTACCGTACTAGTTTGGATTGTTAGTAAATCGCGGGCCATATAGGCCAAAATAGGATATGTATTAACTTTACCTTTCCACCATTTTAAGAGATCGAAGTTTTCAATCTCCTCCGTACTCATAAAATCACGAAATTGTGTTTTAGTATACAATCATAATTCATTTAAACTACTAGAAGTAGATGTGCGCATTTTTTTCTTAGAAGCTCATTATAAAATTTTATTTTTAAAAGTATCTTTTGTCCTGGGTTGCGAAATTTCTTCTCGGGGTCGCGAGCCGTATAGGTTATCATAATAGTTATAACATTCGGTAAAAATTGAATTAAATTTTAAAATACTAACGTCATCAAAATCCGCGAAAGTTATATTTAAGTTTAAATTATTATTTATTTCTTCTATCAAATTTTCTACGCCGTCTACGCCGAATAGAGGATTTAAAGCGGCGGCGCATGAAAACATGACAGACATTTCTCTATAATATTTTAAAAATTTTGCTTCCATTATTTCAATTAAAGGACACCACCCTTGGTTTTGCTTATAATTGTTAAATTTTTGTGCCATATTTACAAAATTTTCAATTACTAGAGAGCTAGTTGGATAATATACGCCAGATAAAAAAGTTGTCGCCCTATAAAAACATTTTTAATAAATCCATACAAATTTCTAATACGTCTCAATCGTTATCGTTCAAATTATGAATATTTAACATATTATAGTATTCCATAAGAAGATGTTTTTGCTGGAACGCTATTTTTAACATTTTATATGTTGAGTTCCATCTAATGGGCATATCAAATAGAGGTTTGAAATATTTTTTACCTTGATCGTTTACAAATTTTTTAAAATCTTGTCTCCGTTGCCTAGAACTATAAATAAATTGTAACATAAGACGAATTTTATTAATATATGGTTCCATATAAGATAAACTATCTTGTACCACTAAATTTAAAACGTGGCAAACGCATCGAGTATGAAAAAACGCTCCGTTTAACATTGGTTTTAACCACTCAATTGCAAGGTTATTATTAGTAGCATTATCAAAAGAAATACTCATAATTTTATCCTTAATTTTAAATTCTCGCACACATTTAATAATTATTTGATATATAGCTTGACCTGTGTGCGGGACTTCAAAACTTTCAAAACAAATTATACGTTTATTTAGATCCCATGAAACGGGATCGACCCAATGACAAGTGATACAAATATACGATAGTCCTAATTTTATGCTACTACTCCAAACGTCACTTGTTAAACTCACACGTCCTTCAAAATTTTCAAAATAATTTATTAAAGATTGTTTTGCTACTAAATAAAATTTGAGAGCGTCACGCCTAAGAGAGGATCTACTTACCTGTTGATATTTTGGTTGAAGCCCATGATGTATGTATTCGGTCTCCTCCTCGTTGTCGTAGTGGCTGAACGGCAACCCGCGTCTGATGACGTTCTTCATCTGCAGTTCCCATTGCCGAAGTTAATCGTACGTCCAAATTTACCCTGCTCCCGATATTTGCGTCTGACTGGACTCGGGAGCTTGTTTCGAAACGCAAGACTTGAAGTGTCTTACTAGTGTCGAGTTGCCAGTAAGGGTCAGCAACTTCGAGCATAATTTGCACCTCGCCTTAAATTCGTCGCAGACTTTAACTTTATCGAAATGCTCCCAAATTGGCGTCGTACGTTTGTGCTCCATCACTTCATGCGCAGTTTGGGTAGACGACGCTGGCGCCGAGGATGACGATGTCATGTTCGACGCGTGAGAGAGAGAGAGAGAATGAGTTGAAGAGAGAGAGAGGGAGAGAGATGAGAAGAGAGAGAGAGAATGGGTTGGAGAGAGAGAGAGGGGGGATCGGTTATGAGTGGGGGGGTTTATAATTTTTTTTTATTTTTTAAATAAGCCTAGGGCCTAGCTAGTTAGCCTAGGCCCTAGGCTTATTAGCCTTAGTACTAGTAGGCTGCCAATGGCAGCCTACTAGTACTGGGCTACTGGCATGGCAGCAATAATGCTGCCATGCCAGGGGCCAGTCGTTGGGATCAACGGCTCAAAGAGCCGTTGATCCCAGTCCCAGCGGCCAGCCGTTGGGTTGATCCCAGCGGCCAGCCGTTGGGTTGATCCCAGCGGCCAACCGTTGGGATCAACGGCTCAAAGAGCCGTTGATCCCAACGGCTATTATATGCCCGAGGCGGGCTTTGCCTGGGCCCGGGCCGGGCTGGCCTTAAAAATCAAGCTTTGCCCGGCCCGGGCCGGGCCAGGCACCGGGCCGGGCATTTAAATTATATTGGGGCCCTGTAAGGCCCCCGAGCCCGGCCTGGGCCCGGGGCGGGCTAGCCCGGTACCGGGCCTAGGTGGGCTTTTACCGGGTCGGGCCCAGGCCGGCCCTCCGGGTGTTGAAACCTGCAACTGGTCTCTTGAGTTCGGACCCACTGGGGGTGTAGCCGATGCTTATTTCTCCCTCACTAGACTCTCTTGACGGTGGATGCTGAAAACGGAATAGACCCAAGGCTGAAGCGAGGAGGTCCCGCCACACACCCGGAAGATCTTAGAGAGCTTCCCCTCCCAAACCAAAGCTCAACCGGGCACCTTGGAGGGCACTAGCTGCCAACCAAAACTAGCCTAGAGGAGAGGATTCTCTCAAATCGGGTCTCCTCCAAGGTGCCCTTAAGGGTCTATTTATAGTTTTCCTAGGCTGGTCTGTAAATAGCCTGAATCCGCCTTTTGATTTTACTAACTGCACCCCAAATTGGCCTGCTGATAGCCTAACTCCGCTGTTCCGAAGGGCTATTTGCAGCCCACCAGAGGTATCATGGTCATTTCCTCCTCAAGGCCTTCTGGGGCGAGTGGTCCGTGAGGGAACCACTCGCCGAGTTCCCGCTTGACATGGCGAATGCTCGAGCCCCCCTGAGCGAATGGTCCGTGGAGGCACCACTCGCCGGGCTCCCTCTCTTTCCTTGCACACTGGGCTTATTATAGAATGCGATAATTGTTATTTTGTTCCTTATATAACTAGAAACATCATTCTATTTCATGTTTGGACATGAATGGTTTTTCTTTTATTATTAAGAACAATTGTTGTTCTATTTATAAGAATGATGTTTGTTATGATGTTGCTCAAATATTTAACGGTTTGTATGTTTTGAACATAAATCATCCAATCTACAACATAGAAAATGCCAAACGACTAAAACCTAAAGACTCTAACCCTACATATCTCTGGCATTATCGTTTGGGCCATATAAATGAGAAACACATATCCAAGCTTCATAAAGATGGCTAATTGGACTCATTTGATTATGAATCATTTGAGAGATGCGAGTCATATTTATTTGGCAAGATGACGAAAGCCCCTTTCACTAGTTGTAGTGAGAGGGCTGATGATCTCTTGGGTGTAATACATAGTGATGTATGCGGGAACATGAGTTCTATGGCTAGAGGTGGGTACTACTACTTCGTTACATTTACTGATGATTTCAGTAGATTCAGATATATATATATCTTATAAAGTGTAAATCCAAAACCTTTGAAAAGTTCAAAAAGTTTAAGAATGAAGTAGAGAATCAACTGAGAAAAAGGATTAAAGCACTCCGATCTGATCGAGGTGGAGAATACCTAAGTCATGAGTTTCATGATCATCTGACAGAGTGTGGTATTGTATCATAACTCACTCCACCAAGAACGCCACAACATAATGGTGTTTCTGAGACGAGGAATCGTACCTTGTTAGACATGGTGCGATCGATGATGAGTCATACAAATCTGCCCATTTTCTTTTGGGGATTTTCTCTAGAGACTATTGCTTTCACTTTAAATTGTGCTCCAACGAAAATGTTTCTAAAGACACCATATGAGATATGGACTGTGCAACGTCCTAGCATGTCTTTTATTAAAATTTGGGGTTGTGAGGCATACATATGACATCAAATGCCTGACAAGCTGGAACCCAAATCGGATAAATGTTATCTAGTGGGGGTATCCTAGGGAGACCAAAGGGTACTATTTCTACCTGCCGTCTGAGGGCAAAGTGCTTCTCGCAAGGTCTGACATCTTTTTGGAGAAAGAGTTCTTATCCAAAAAGACTACAAAGGTAGAACTTGAAGAAGTTCAAGAACCACAAACTAAAAATGAACCTGAGTTGGAACCTGAGCAAGGTCTACAAGTAGTTATAGCTGGAGAGCCTGCTCAAGAAACACAAGTCCAACGTAGATCTGGTAGTCCAAGATTTGAGGCTGAGAGATAGATTTCTCGTGTCTCAAATAGGTAATGTGTTGCTTATGGATCATGATGATGAGTCTGCAACCTACCAAGTGGCTATGAATGGACCAGACTCCGAGAAGTGGCTTGAGGCCATAAAATCTGAAATGGACTCTATGTATGCAAACCAAGTTTAGACCTTGGTGGAACCACCTGAAGGGGTACGACCCATAGGGTGCAAGTGGGTCTTCAAGAAGAAGACTGACATGGATGAGAATGTACAGACATTCAAAAGGCGATTAGTGGCTAAAGGTTTCGAGTAAATTCATGGCGTTGACTATGATGAGACCTTTTCCCCTATTACTATGGTTAAGTTCATCAGAATTCTGCTTGCTATTGCTGCATTTTATGACTACGAGATCTTGCAAATGGATGTCAAAACGACTTTCCTAAATGAAAACCTCCTTGAGGAAGTGTATATGACATAACCCGAGAGTTTTGAATCTCCAAATGAAGCCACTAAAATATGCAAGCTACAGAAATTCATTTATGGATTGAGGCCTCTCGACGTTGGAATCCGCATTTTGATGAGAAAATCAACGAGTTTGGTTTCATCAAGAACGAAGATGGGCCTTGTGTTTACAAGAGAAATAGTGGGAGCATAGTTATATTCCTAATTTTGTGTGTAGATGACATACTACTGACCGGGAATGACATTCAAACCCTGCAAGTTGTTAAGAATAACCTAGGGAACTGCTTTTCCATGAAAGACTTGGACGAAGCGACTTATATACTTGGTATTAAGATCTATAGAGATAGATCGAAGAAGTTGATGGGTTTGACCCAAAGTACATACATTGAGAAGGTGTTGAAATGGTTCAGAATGCTTGAGTCCAAGAAGGGATTCTTACCCATGTCTCATGGTGTGAGTCTCTCTAAGGACCAATGTCCTAAATCTTTGGAAGATAAGGACTGCATGAAATTGATTCCATATGCTTCGACAATTGGATCAATCATGTATGCAATGGTATATACTAAGCCCGATGTCTCGTATGCTTTGAGCATGACGAGCAGGTATTAGTCTGATCCCCGTGATAGTCATTAGACGGTCGTCAAGAACATCCTAAAGTACTTGAGAAGGACTAAGAATGTATTCTTGGTGTTTGGTGGAGATGAATAGCTTGTTGTAAAGGGTTGCACAGATGCTAGCATCCAGACTGATAGGGACAACTCAAAGTATCAATCAAGTTTTGTTTTTTGCCTGAATGGAGGAGCTGTAAGCTAGAAGAGTTCCAAGCAAGAGACAGTTGTCGATTCTACGACAGAAGACGAGTATATTGTTGCAACAAATGCAGCAAAGGAGGTTTTATGGTTTAGGAAATTCATCGGCGAGCTAGATGTAGTTCCTAGTATTGTTGATCCCGTATTTCTCTACTGTGACAATAATGGTGTAATAGCCCAAGCTAAGGAACCTAAATCTCATCAGCGCTCCAAGCACATACTTCGACGGTTCCATTTTATTCGATAGATTATCGATCGAGGAGATGTGAGCATATGTAGAGTACTAACTGAAGAGAATATTGCGGATCCACTGGCAAAGCCCCTTGCACAGAGAAAGCATGATTGTCATACTAGATCAATGGGTATTAGATACCTGAATGATCATCTCTAGTGGGAGTCTTGTGGATTATATTTGCGTCGGTTATTATTCATGTGATGAATATAGTATTTTATATTTCATTTTACATTTATGACAAATTCTTTAACTATGTCAACTGTTTGTATTTGATAGATTAATTAGCATAATAAATGTCCTTAGAATGTTTGCTTCCATAGGAATTCAAGTACGTGACTTGAATGTGAGGGCCTATATTTATAAGAAGCTTCATTCTTAAATGGTCTCTAGTCGATGTAACTTCTTAGAACCTAAGGGAAATGATGTTACATTAAGACTAGCATGTGCGTTGACTGATGACCGGTTCTCACAGGTCATGATATTGTGATATCAAGTCATCACATGGGTACTTGTTAGTGAAAAGTTGTACTGGACATACCCACCATGAGAATATTTTGTGGATTATTATATGAATGTGTCAAAAGTAGGTCTCATATGGCAATGGTGTTTGTGATTCTTTGACCCAAAGTCACAACATTCATCAAGTGAGGAAGAGAGAACTTTGATGCCATCAAAAGTCTTCCTTGAAGAAGGTTGATGATAACGGTGGTTATTGGGTATGCTACGATTAATTTGGGTGTTTGTGTCTGGACAGATATTAGATTTGTCCTTCTATATGACAGGAGTTACATCCAAGGGCCCCTTGATGGAATGAGACTGAGAAATGCTTGGTTGAGTCAATATGAGATATTGAGCTTAACAATTTCAGACAGTCAATTCTAGATCAGGAAACTATGATTGAAAAATTATGAGGGTGACACGGTCCATGCCTCTAATTCTATCCAGATGTAATGGACAAAGGGACATGACAACACTGGTACATTGGTCAAGACAGGCTTATTGAGTTATGAACTCTTATTGGTTGGGTAGCAATGATGTATTGCTAGACGTCACTCATTATTTGTGAGATTTTTGTTGATATTTTGTGATCAAGTGGGAGACTGTCGGTTCTTCCAAGGTGATCTCAAAGCAATCAAGTAGTTAGTCTTACTGCCAACGCAATACGAGCCTATAGGGTCACATATAAAAGTGTTGGAGAAGTTGGATGAAGGATTGTGTTGGTCCTACTCATATTCGATACGAATGGAGGACCAATCCTATGACAAATTGGAGTTGCATCGAGAATGTCTCGATAAGAAAGGGAGTACGCGACGAATCGTCGAGAGGGTCTCGTCGAATTGTCTTGTACTCGACAAATCGTCGAATTGTCTCGACGATATGTGTGTGTTAATTCGTCTCGTAGAATTTGTCGAATCGTATCGACGAATTTGATGTACTCGACGAGTCATCAGATCGTCTCGATGGAACACGCATTGATTCGTCACGTCGAACTGTTGATATGTCGAGATCGTCTCAATGGAGCGTGCTGTATTCGATGATATGTCGAGATTGTCTTGACGGATCGTGAGGTATTCGATGAATTAGATGGACTCGATGAATCGTCGAATTGTTTCGATGAATTTCTGTGTTAACTCCAATAAAGTCTTGGGTCTGCGGATAGTATGTTTTATGCGTTGAGTATAAAAATAGGAAGCGATTAGGTTTCCTGCAGATCTTCTTCTTTTGCGAAACTTATAGAGCCGAAACGGAAGTGTTCCGCATATGTCTTGACGGTTCTGTCCGCATTCCACGAGATCACCGCCGCCTCTCCCTGTCGTTTGATCTAGCAGTTCGTGGGAGACGAAGAGAGCATCCTTTCTCCATCCAGATCTTGTTGGACAAGGGTCGTGGGGTTCTCCTTCACTGTGTGGACTTCTATAGAGGCGCCGATCCATTTCAGTACTTGGACCTCAGAGCCTGTCTTCGGGATTTCTTCTTGGAGCATCTCGGTTGTGTGTTGACTCAACCCCCTTAAGGTATTTATTGCAATGTGTTGCTTTCCACTTGTATTTCTTGATTCATGAAATCGTAAGATCCGAAACTCTTTTGGGTTGTTCTTGTTCTTTCTTTCCGCTGTGCACATTTGATGCGGTGTTATAGAAAACCCAACACTCCTCACCTAAAAAAGGAGTAGAGCCTAACCCTGAAAAGGTTAAAGCTTTACTGGAGATGACCTCACCAAGGAGTACTCAAGAAGTCCAGAGACTAACCGGAAGGCCGGCTGACCTTAGCCATTTTCTGTCCATGGCGGGGGAGAAGTGCTCTCCGTTCTTCAAAATGCTCAGAAAGATCGTCGACTTCGAGTGGTCCGAGGAATGCAAAAAGCCATTCGAGCGATTGAAGCAATAACTAACCCAGACACCTCTCCTCCAAAGCCCGAAAGAAGGTGAATACCTACTCCTCTACCTAGGAGTAGGAGCGGAAGTAGTGAGCTCGATGCTCGTCAGAGAAGAAGGAAGAAGACAACTACCTATCTATTGCGTTAGCCAGGTGCTAAAGAAGGCAGAGTTACGATACCCGATCTTGGAGAAGCTTACCTTTGCCTTGGTGGTGTCGGCGCGAAAGCTCTGACCTTATTTTCAAGCTCACTCCATCCAGGTCGTCACCGATCATTCCTTCCGAAGTATCCTAGAAGGAGTGGAGTATTCAGGAATGCTCGTGAAATGGTCGGTTAAACTCAGTGAGTTCGACATTTCTTTCTCGCCCCGGGTGTCGATGAAAGCACATGTAGTGGTAGACTTCTTAGTTGATTTCTCGGGAGAAGCAAATCCGAGTGAGACACCTTCTAATCTGATTTACTGGAAGATGTTTGTGGACAGAGCTTCAGGCAAAAGCTCTGTAGGAGTGGGTATCGTGCTTGTCAGACCACAAGGAACTAGGATCGAGCAAGCAGTCGAGATCCTCTTCCCCGTCATGAACAACCACGTGGAGTACGAGGCCATAGTGGCGGGCTTGCGCCTCGCCAAGGAGCTAAACATCCAAGATATTCGAGCTTTTACAGATTCTATGGTGGTCGCGTTGCAAATTCAGGGAGAGTTCAAAGTGCGCGACACCATCCCGCAAAAGTATCTTGTCATAGTGAAAGGAATGATTGGAGGCTTTCAATCCTTCTTCGTCGAGCATTTACCGAGGGAGGAAAACTCGACGGCAGATCATTTAGCCAAATACGGTCCGATGGCCAGAGGAACAATCACTGAGTTGTTTCGACCATCCATCGAAGAAGGTGAAATAATGGAGATCGAACAACGCCCTTCCTGGATGGATCAATTCGTAGCGTTCCTAACTACCGGTCAGCTCCCAGCAGATGACGAAGATCAAAGAATGTTTCGGTACAAGGCGACGTATTATCTTTTGCATGGTGGGGAACTGTACTGCGAGACCATCTCGGGCCCCTTGGCCAAATGTGTTTCAGAAATTGAAGTACCTCGAGTTCTTGAGAAAATCCACTTAGGAGAGTGCGGAAGTCATTAAAAGGCTTGCACTTCAGAACAAAGAATCCTGAGGCATGACTACTTCTGGCCGACCATCCGGAAGGATGACGAAGCCTTCTCCAAGAAATGTCAGAAGTGCCAGCTGTTCGCTCCTCTCCAGCTACAGCCGGCCCGTCAGCTTCTGTGAAAATTTCTCTTCTGTAAATTACTATCAGACACCAAGTTAAGGTCCTGACAAGCGGAAAAAACGGGAACTAGGTCGCAGGAACACTCTCAACCATACTGAGCACAATAAACCAGAAACAATGAAGGAACACGAGGACTAGTATTCAAAACTCTTATTTACAACTTGAGGTACATATGGCGAGACATGCTTCACCAATACAATTGAAGAAAGAATAACAACAAGACAAAGTAGAAACCGCCCAAGCCGCCTGACTAGCAAGCCGCCCGACTTAACAAGGCTGTCCGCGCAAACGACGTTTACGTGTCCCTTCGGTATATTTGCATTTAGGAGAATGTCATTTAGGTTATGCAATGCGCCGGCCACGTTTCAACGTTGCATACTTGCAATTTTGGCGGATCTTATAGACCAAGGCATAGAGCCTAGGGACTATGGCATCGAAGTCTTTATGGATGATTTCTCTATCTTCGGTAAATCATTCGATGCTTGCTTGACGTGTTTGGAGAGAGTTCTTGCCCGTTGTGTCGAAACCAACCTAGTGTTGAATTGGGAGAAATGCCACTTCATGGTGCAAGAGGGTATAGTTCTTGGGCACCATGTATCTAGACATGGGTTAGAAGTAGATAAGGCAAAGGTCGATGTGATTGAAAAGTTACCACCTCCTAAAAATGTAAAAGCACTACGAAGCTTCTTGGGCCATGCTGGATTCTATCGAAGGTTCATAAAGGATTTTGCCAAAATCGCCAAACCTTTGAGTGGTTTATTAGAAAATGACACGAAATTTGATTTTAATGATGATTGCTTGTATGCGTTCAATCAATTAAAGACACGGTTGACTACGACACCAATTATAGTGGCTCCTGAGTGGGGAGAGCCCTTTGTATTGATGTGTGATGCGAGCAACTACGCCGTTGGAGCTGTTTTGGGACAAGTGCGAGAAAAGGTCTTCCACACTATAGTCTACGCTAGCAAGACTTTAATAGAGGCGCAAATTAATTATACCACTACTGAAAAAGAATTCCTAGCCGTGGTGTTTGCTTTCGAAAAATTTAGATCTTATCTCCTTTGCACCAAGGTCATAGCGTTTACTGATCATGCTGCCATCCGGTATCTTATGGAAAAGAAGGATGCTAAACCCCGGTTGATCCGATGGGTATTGTTGCTACAGGAATTTGACTTAGAAGTTAGGGATAGGAAGGGCGTAGATAACCCGGTCGCTGATCACCTCTCTAGGATTGAGTGCTCTAATGATTTGTTGTGATCAGAAATTAATGAACGGTTCCCTGACGAGTGTATCTTGGCCGTGTTCGATAAATTGTTACCATGGTATGCAAATTACGTAAATTATATTGTTAGTAGAGTCTTCCCACCAGATTTATCATATCAACAAAAGAAAAAGTTTTTGCACCAAGTACGCTCGTATCTATGGGATGAACCATTTTTTATTTAGAATTGGAGCGGATGGGGTAGTAAGACGATGCATTCCTGAAGAAGAGGAGAGAGCAGTGCTTGGCAAATGCCACAACTACCCTTATGGAGGTCATTTTAAGGGTGATAGAACGGCAATGAAGGTCTTAGAAGCAGGGTTCTATTGGCCAACTCTATTCCGAGATTCTAAGGAATTTGTAAGCCATTGTGATCAGTGCCAAAGAAATGATAATATTCATAAAAATGAAGCGATGCCCATGAACACAATCTTAGAAGTAGAACTTTTTGATGTTTGGGGTTTAGATTTCATGGGACCCTTTGTGAGCTCGAACGGTAGTCTATTTATTCTTCTCGCCGTAGACTACGTTTCTAAATGGGTTGAAGTCATAGCCACCCCTAGAAATGATTCCAAGGTAGTGTTGCATTTTCTAAAGAATTATATATTTAATCGTTTTGGCACACCTAGAGCTATCATTAGTGATGGTGGTAGTCACTTTTGTAACAATATGTTCGCTACATTATTGAGAAAATATGGCGTCACCCATAAGGTGGCATTAGCGTATCATCCTAAAACAAACGGTCTAGCGGAGGTCTCCAATCGGGAAATAAAGACAATTCTTGCAAAAACGGTCAACATCAATAGAAAAGATTGGTCCCAAAAATTTAATGATGCTTTGTGGGCGTATAGGACCGCGTATAAAGCACTCATTGGTTTAACCCCGTATAGACTAGTATATGGTAAGGCTTGTCACTTACCCCTCGAATTAGAGAATCGAGCGTTTTGGGCTATTAAAAGACTCAATTATGATTTTCCAAATGCGGGTGAGAAGAGGCTACTACAACTCAATGAGTTAGAGGAATTGAGAATGAATGCATATGAGAGTTCAAGAATTTATAAGGAACGGACCAAGAAATGGCACGACCAACGCTTGAGCGGAAAACAGTTCCAATCCGAGCAATTGGTATTATTGTTTAACTCACGCTTAAAATTCTTTCCCAGAAAACTTAAGAGTCGTTGGTCGGGACCATTCCAAGTGAAGGAAGTGCACCCGTATGACGCAGTCACGATAGTAAATGAGAAAGATAATTCGGAGTTTAAGGTTAATGGAGAACGCTTAAAGATATTCCGATGCGATGACAATGAACGACTGGTGTCGTTTATTGCTTTGAAATAAAAATTTAGACTTCTTGTCCTGCCGGGACTTGAAATTAGGCGCAAGTTGGGAGGCAGCCCATCATTTATTATCGTCATCTATTATTAAGAGCATGTTAAATTTGCAGTAGTAAGTTTTTTGTAGTCGAGTTATGTTGGACGGGGGAAAACAATGCAAAGAAAAAAAATCTGCTTCCGTTAGTGCAGTTTTGAAAGTTGCAACATCCGAAATCCATGAGTTGCAACGCTGATTTTACTGTCTCCGGACCTTACATTAGCTTGCATCTTCGCGCCGGTTCAACTGAACCGGTTCATTTAGACCCGGCTCAGGTTAAAAAAAAAAGAGGAAGCTCCATTACCCATTTACCTTTCCATCAGCGCCATTACCCATCCCTCCCTCCTTCGAAACCTAGAATCGCGACCCACGCCAAGAAGAAAGCGCACGACTTCGCCGGAGCAGGCGGTGCGAGGCGATCCACGCCCGGAAGAAAATGAGCGGCGTCGGAGGTTTCGGCGGGGTGGCAGACGTAAGCGAGGCAGAGGAGACACCCGACCTAAGCGCCTGGATCTTCGCGTATTCTCCATTTCAGACCCCGGATCCTTCCCGATCCGCCTTGCATTGCAACAACTGTTAAGGTAACTCATCTCTCTTTCTCTTCCCCTTCTTAAGATCGATATAGGAGCGTTGTTTCCACCTTCTACATCTTGCCGCCCCTTTCCATGTTGTAGACGATGTCTTCATCCAAAAAAAAGGAAAGGGGAAGACAGGAGCACAGAAATCATTGAAATTCATCAGTGAAGCCTCTGCACTCCGATTCGAGCAGATAAAGACCATCCCTTTAATTTTTGAGCGGGGATTTAATATGGAGAAACGAGCTTGGAGTCTGAATTACGTTCTCCAAATTCATGCTCTGCAATGGGAGACCTTATGCCACCCTAGAACCGAAGCCCTCCTCCCATGGGTGTATGAATTTTACTCAAATGCCAAGGACTTAGAGACAGAATCAGTGATGGTTAGAGGGAAGTTGATTGATATTTCAGCAAATTCGATTAATGATTTATATGAAATGAGGAGTGACGAGGACTGATATAGCCTGAACCACAAGATTGACTCAACTGATATAACTGCTTGGGTTTGTAACTCACCCGACCCGGAATGGTCCAACCGTTCGAAGACAACGCTTAAATCTACATCTCTGTCAAGGGCTGCCAAGGTGTGGTTGTTATTCATCAACGCCAGCGTACTACCGACTCGCCACCTGAACAATGTAACGCTGGATCGAGCAACGTTAATCTTCCATATCTTGAAGGGTAATAGACTAAATGTGGGGGAAGTTATAAGCACCCAACTCAAGATGAAAATCAAAGCGAATAAATCAAAGCGAATAAATCAAAGCTTACCTCCGCTGTCAGCATTGCTATTTCCGATCCAGGCTTGACTACCTGCAAGGCCGACATGATAGTCTTATGCGGAAGGCAAAACTGTCATTTGAAGAGCCACAATTTGAATACCAGTGGCAGTTTAACGAGCGCGGAGATCTTTTGGATGATAACGGGAAAACCCTCGACCCCACAGAAATTGTTGACTTAGACGAGGGGAAGGAATTAGATGAGGACGAGGACGCAACCGGCGATGGCGACGAGCAGAGATCTCCTGTTTTGCTGATTGTTGTATATTTGTGATATGTGGCATGTTTTACATCATTGGTTTCTATTAATGATCTGGATAAAAATTGGTTGCTATTCATACTGCTTGGATGTGATGATCATATGGGGTGTTGTCTTTACCATGATGATGCTAATTTTTTATGTTAGTCTCTATTTTTCTTCTTGATTACATCATACATTTACTTGTTATTTGTCCTTGGAATTGATTTATCTAACAAGGCTGTAGTGATACTCCTCCTGCAATGCCATTAATTTCCCTCCATGGTATGTGTCAACAACATGAATTTGGCACTCTAATTTTTTATTATCAAGGAGATAAGCTTGCAGGCATATATCATAGGACAAATGCTTGATCCAACGAAGGGAGCCTATACGGAAGAACAAGCGGAGCACAATAATGACAATCAAAAGACACATGCCCACGTCAGGGGAGTACTTCTGTTCACATTATATTTTCTTCTATTCATTCATGTGCCGAGTAATGAGAAGGAATGAGTTTAGTAATAAAGTAACCTTGCTAGGGTCTAGCACACTTTTAAGTGTGGGGTGGCCAACATGGCCAGTATAACTCCTCCAAATTGGGTGATATATAACTTCATGATTTTAATGATCCGGATTCGTACCATAATTAATGGATAGGTTATTCTAGATATCTAATGATAATTAATTGGCATGGCTAGATGATCCTAAGAGTTCGGATTTTGAATTTGACATTAGTACGGTTTTTTTGGGGTAAAGCACATTTAAGCGTTTATTTTATGCACACACTTCTTTAATTGACTTCTACTTCCCTACAATCTTTGATATTGATTTCCATAAAGAATAGGGAGGGGTGAGCATGAATTGAGTTAATGATGTAAGCTAAGATAAGAGTTGACGCAGCTATACTACCTTGATCATCTTGAGATTCTTTGAGCTTGTCTATCATCATTTTGCTATATACTATTGAATGATCAACTCCATATACTTCCACTAGCTGTGTCCTAATACATGAACCAATTATGGGTGTCGCAATTCAGCATATATAAAAAAAACAAAAGAGTTAAATGTCATAGTGATATGTGGCCTAAGTATGTATGTGCCTACCTGGAATGATCCCAACTGTGACAAAAAAATTTAAAAAAAAAAGGAAACAATTTAGTCATAGTGATATGTGGCCTTGGTATGCGACTACATACTTAGAATGATCCCAACTATGGGCATATTATTAATATATGTATTGTTCTTGATTTGAACCTCATAATATTATGAATTATTACGATTATTGACTAGGGAATTACCATATCTATGCATTACTAACCAAGCCAAAGCAAAACCTACGTTCACGTGAGCTATTAACTCTTGTCAAGGCTAAATCAAAGACTTAGTTCATTTTATCCTTTCAAATAACGCGGAGGCTCAATGAAAAACATTGCGGGGGAGTAAATATATTTTGAAGAAAGCACACACAACACCAGAAAACTTAATGACGCTTTACCTTTTATCAACTAATGGATTTGTGATGTTTAAACTCTTAATGATTGACAAGCGTATCAGTTGAGTAAAGTAGATTTCTTGAGTAGGCTTTGATTAATTTAGGATAAGAAAAAGGATCATTGAATTTCCACCTTAGTAGTTATATATTCACGCACGTCAACATTATGAATTGTCTTTGCTAGAGACTAACAAAGGTTTAAGTGTGGGGGTGTGATAACTTCTTAAAAAGAAGTTATATACGTCATTATTTCTGACAAATTATTCGGCTAAATCAATATAAATAAGCCTAAACGATATAAAAATAGAAGTAAATTCATATTTAGTTGATTCAAGGCTAATATGGTCTTTTTCCATGATGTTTTTATTAGATACGCCGAAGGAATTCGCTTGGAAAAAGAAATCTGCCCAAATGTCATAATCTGGAAAAAAAGTGGCAACACTCAGAAATAGAGGTTGCAACCTCCTGACGGGATTCAAATTCCAAAAATTAAATCAAGCAGTTACGTTTTTCCGAATTTTTGGAGGGATGCTTCGTTTGGCAACAGGGCTGGACGCATTTAGCAAGTCAAGAGAGAGAGAAAACGATATCAGTGTTCTTTTGGAGAAAAAGGAGAGAGAAGGAGAAGAAGAAAAGGAGAAAAATTGCTTGGAGAGGGAGAAGGTGTCAAGAAAGTACAAATTCCTACACTATTTCAGATTCAGAATATCATGTGCTGTAAGATCTATCTTATTATGTGGTTTTCTCCCAACATCATGAACTAATTCTCCTAGGTCTTGTATAAGGAGAGTACTATGTGTGTTATCTTGTGGTGAACTCATCCTTTTGTTGAGATTTGATGATTGTCTTCTTGTGAACCTTTGAATTTATTCATGAGATTTTTGGCTTTTATTTTCATCTTCTATTTCGCTACGAGATTCGAGAGATGAGTAGCGTGGTATTGGTTTGAAAATTCTTTTTATTGCACCGCAAAAATCGAGAGACGAGTGGTGTAAAATATTTAACCTAGAATGTCTACTTTAGCGTTGCATTTCGAGATTCGAGAGATGAGAAGTACATACGCTCATTAGTTCACCGTAGTCAAGAGAAGAGGAAGAGATTCCCTCCTCTTGCTAGCACTCCGATTTTTATGTTAAGCAATTCCCTTTATTATTTTCCTAAGTTAGAGTCGAGATAACTAGGGCAGTTTAGGGCATTGGATTTTCCGAGATTCGAGAGATGAGGATTTCTTCTATAAGAATCGTTGTATGACAATTCACTCAAACACCTTCAACTAATTTTAATTTCACGCACCTCATAGATGCACATAGGAAATCCGAATTACGAGACTATTTCCTCCAACTGATAAAAGCGTTTTTCAAAGCATTCATAGAAACTAGTGAATTTAATTCTTAGTTAAAAAATCTGCATTATTTTATAAAAAAAAATCATCAAGTTCGTCTTGTTTGGATTTAAAGAACGACGTAGCTAGTATTTGCAAGCATTACGTTGACCACTTCTCCGAGGGAATGATCTTATCTCACTATTATATTACTTGATCCGGCACGTGCACTTGCGTGTAATACGTATATCCATTTAGGTCGTTTCAGTTACCACCCTTCTACATATTCAGGTCGTACACTCGATGCTACAACAAAAGCCTCGTGGTCAACGACTTGCTCATATACAGTCCCTCAAGCTTCTCTCATAGCTTGACATCAGACTCTTCAACACTGATGTTGACCAACGCCTTGTCATCGACGCACATCCTGATAGCGCTGGTGGTGCGCTCATCCAACTCAGTCCACTCAGAATCCTTCACCGGAGTGGGCAAAGACTCACGCCCTCGCAACACTCGCATCAAACCCTACTCAACCAGAATGTCCTTGACCCGAATCTGCCATGGACGGAAATTTCCGTTATCGTCAAATTTCTCCACAGAATATCTGGCCAACACTGTGTTCTTCCATGCCATAGTTGCCCATTGTACCTCTAGACAGTCTGATTAACTCACTGAACAAGCCAGGGAAGATAGGGAGCAGACCAGTGTCGTCACCTACCTTTGACCCAAACTTAAACCAGAAAGTCCAATTAGTCACCCACTGAGAACCTCTCTCTGATACCACTTGATGTAAATCCAGGTACAATATACAGGCACATCTACAAACACAGGTAAATAAGAAACACAAAAATAAGCACAAAACTGCACTCGACAAATCCGTCGAGACACAACCACGCAGATATAAATATATAATCAACAATATAATATAAATGAGTACAAAGATGGGGAGAAAAGACCGTCCGATGAAAACACCGAGAATGCACAGACATGCAAGATTCGCTGGCAAGTAATAGATCTAGACTCCAATCCTTCTAGCGGGCGCACAAGGTTCACCAGAACCTTCGACATCAATATTTGACGTCCAACCGCTACCACCATTGGAGTGAAGCGACATCGAGGCTGACTGCACTCACGCATGCATTCGACACTGCACCTGCACCTCTCCACCTCCACGACCAAAAACCTAGCCGAGCCCTAAAGGTCTAGCAACGCCCTCCACTAACACCGGTGAATGTCCCCTCCAAGGCTGGCAGAAACCCTCATTTCTAAAAGAAATTGCAGTCTCCACAAAATAGAAGGGAACAGGAGGAGGCGGCTCCTCCTCTGCGGGCGAACAGGGGCGCGACACCTTCGCGAATGGGAACAAGGGTGGACGGCTACACACACAAGTAAGGAGGCATGACCTTCTATCGGGAACGGGAGGTTCCTCCCTCGCACGAACCTGAAGGACATGCTACAGTTTTCACTTCCGTCAAATGGGATCGGGCGACTCTCTCTCTCACACTGAAGAGGGAGAGCATTAGGTCACGGAAGACCTAATGCTAAGTGAACCGGATTCGGATACGGTTTGGATCCGGATCCGAACCAAACCGAAATCCCAACATTGGAGGCGGAGATACAAGGGGAGTGTTGCTCAACCCTAATCCTAGAATGAGGATAAAGAGGAGAAGGAGAACTAGAGAGAGAAAAGAAGACTTGGAGAAAAGAAGAAGAGATAGAGAAACTTGATTTAATTGATCTTTGATAACTCATACATGACTTAAAGGTCCATATATATAGGACCCACAATGACATAGACATAAATGCTCAATATAAAGAGATGTGTGAAACACTAACATATTAAGACTTAAATAACTCGTAACTATGGCTCGTACAACTCAAATACATGAATAGTCATAATAATATAATCGCCAGTAGATAACTAATGATGTGAGACCACTAACATTCCACACGTCATTCAAATCAAGCTTGTCCTCAACCTCGAATGAGACTTGCACGACATTGCCATCTACCTCTTTGATTTCCTGCCAGAACAACTCCCGGCAGCGTGCCCCTGTGGTGGCGGATGCATTAAGTGGTTGGTCGTCATCGTGCTCACAGATAGCACAAGAGACTGCAAAGATCTGGCGTGGTAGAGATGCTTGTAGAAGGAAGACCGTCAAACATAATATCTGGTTATTTGGGCGAGTGTGCCCGACGATGGTTGATAGTTGAGGGTGACGAATGCCCAAGTTGAATGTGAGTTGCGGCGATCGAAAGCAGCGACATGGGGGGGGGGGGGGGGGGGTGACCAACGAAAGGAAAGGGTCTAGAGGAGCTGGCAGAGGAGGTGGCCTGAGTGGGGGATGCAAAACGGAGACCGCAGGGACTGGTGATGGCGACACAAATTATTGTGGCACCACCGTGTGTCTTGGAGGTGATGGTGGAGTGACAAGAATGGCGGAGAACAGTGGAGCTTCTTTAGGCGCCGGCGGGAGAGGCAGCTGTTATGGTGGGATCGACTATGGCAATGGAACAATCAGAGGCAGTGACAGGCCAAGGCTAGTTGGCATGGAAGGGGTTGCATCATGTGTTGGTTGGGGTGATGCTGGTGAAACGGAATCCCAAGGTGTCCGGACATCACAAATCGACTGATGCTTGTGTGTAGTCGCGACATTGAGGCCTAATATGAAGTCATCATTATCATCATCGAACGAAGGAGTCATTTGCTTGTCGAATGTGTGCATATGACATTGAGATACTGATGTTGCTTAGTGGGCTCAAGGAAGAGCTCAGGCCAGCGGTTCAGTGAGGAAATGCGAGCGTTCTGAGCCTGTTGGGGACCTAAGGAAGCAAACTTTGGCCGACGTGTGGAAGAAGGCACTGGGCTCGATGGATGTAGTGATGGGATAGAAAAAGAAGGCGATCACACGATCTTGTCGCATAGAGGCTTAGATTCTTCTTTGTCGGGGGAATGCGAGCGAGCAACTAAGGGCGTGTGAAGAAGGCACGAATATCACTCTGATGCATCATCGAGAACCCTCACGCAAGAAGGACGACGAGGGAAGTGGAGCGACTTCTGTTGCATACTACGAGGGTGGGGGAGTTGTGGCATGTTCTGGAGAGGGTTGCAGAGGCGATCAACTAGAAGGTTGCTGGAACCGACCGAAGAGAAAAATGTGGGTCACTAAAAGTTGGTTGTCACTGGCGAGGACTGGCGAAGTCGATCAACTGGAAGGATGTTGGGATCAATCAAAGGGAAAGATGTCGATTGCAAAAGTTATTTGTCGCTGGCGTGGTATGGCTAGGGCAGGTAGAGTCAATCAACTGGAAGGTTGTTGGGATCAATCGGAGGGAAAGATGTGGGTTAGAAAAAGTTGGTTCTTGATGGCATGCTCTAGCGAGAGTTGGCGAAGTCGATCAACTGAAAGGCTACTGGGATCAATCGAAGGGAAAGATGTAGGTTGTGCGCCCTTACCCTTTTGTGGAAGTAGACAAGGGCTACGCCCCTTTTGGTGGATGTCGTTGAGGGCACAGATGTATTGGGCGACGAAGAAGTGAAAGGTGGGACTCGTTATAGCGGCGGGTCGACAGGGCTCAGTCGGCTGGATGCAGAAGAAATGAGGACCGAATGACTATAATACCAAGTTGTTATGTGCTTATTTCGAGATCTCGCCGAAGGTGGTGGTGGAGACGAAGATACAATGGGAGTCTTGCTCAACCCTAACCCTAGAATGGGGATGACGAGAAGAACTAGATGGAGATAAAAGAAGACTTGAGAGAGATGGAAAAGAATTAGGGAGAGATGGAGAAACTTAATGTAATTCTTTGGTAACTCATACATGAACCAAGGTTCCCTATATATATAGGACACATGATGACAAGGGCGTAAATATCTAAATGGGTTAAACACTAAAATATCAAGACTCTAATAACTTGTAACTATGACTCTACTTGTCCATTATATGAGATAATTCTTTAACACCACATTGTTGTCTTAGAACCGCCACATCATCTAAAATAATTAAAAACTTAACGAAAATTAATCTAGAGACCTATTTCAATACGAAGATTTAATAATCCTCATAAATAGAAATTTGGTTCATAGCCCAATCAGTGGAGACCAAAGTTTGGTAGACAGAATATGAACTAATTACAAGCATCCAAATTTAGATTAAATCAAACCCCAGCAGAAGCTTTTGTTGCAGCTAATCTGCCCTTTGAAGAACCAACAAACCTGTAGAACACACCCAAACATATCCACCAAATATAAGATAAGGTTCAGAGTGCTGCGAAATTTATGAACAGGAGATCAAGACGTGCGCAATGGAGCGAAGAATCTAAGATTCGACGGCGGTATTGATGGCGGAGACGGTCGAGACCATGGCTTCGACGCCGCAGATGTTGCGGCCTTTGCAGACCTTGTAGTAGCCTTGATCGCCCCAGTTGGCGCCCCAGGAGTTCTTTATGATCCAGTAGGGCTTCTCCTTGAAGCGTATCGGAGCGTAGCCCGCAGATCCGTAGCCCACGACGAGCACGCCGTGATCCTGGCGCTTGCCGCATATGTAGGGACAGGAAACGCCATGGACGTATGTCTGCATGAAGATCGCGTTGATCGCCACTGCATTTTCAAGAAATAGCGAATGAGTAAACTTTATGTTTGCATCATGAGACCGGAAGATGGAAAACTTAATTCATGAGGTTTCTTATTATGTTTTATTTAAAACATTAAGAAAATATGACATTTACAAGTTATACAGACGGGGCACGTGTGCGTGTGCGTGGATGTGTGTGTGGATGTGGATGTGTGCGTGTGCGTGTGCGTGTGCGCGTGGGTGTGCACGTGTGTGTGTGTGCGTGTGTGTTGTGTGTGTGTGTGCATGCGTTCTGTGGGTGGGTGTGCACCCACAGAACTACGTGCGTGTCTGTGAGTGTGTCTATGCGTGCGTGTTTGTGAGTGTGTCTATGCGTGCGTGGCAGCGTGTGTGTGTGTGTGTGTGGGCGTGGCAGCGTGTGCGTGTGCGTGTGTGGCAGCGCGTGTGTGTGAGTGTGTGAGTGTGTGAGTGTGTGTGTGTGTGCGTGGTGTACGCGCGCTCCTTATGAATCATGTAAACAAACTTTAGGAAAGCCAAATACCAATATAGTGCTGCGAATATAATCTCAAAAACTCATGTAGTCTTTTGTACACCTAATATATAGATCACGGACTCCACTGCCAAAAACCAACTAGTTTTATATTGGATGCCTAAATTCTAACATGTAGCACTAACATTGAAAAGCAGTAAATACTAGTGAGATTATCAAAGCTCTACTACACAGCAATATGAAATATGCAGCGAATGTTATATATATATTTATGTATAAGCACATTATTAGAATTTGTTGAGTGCAACAATAGAATGAAACTATATAAAAACTTGCTTATAAATTGAATAATATATGGAAGAGATGAAGAAGGGGCAGGTTCATTTATCTAATTGGATATTCAAGTCTGATCTAGTTCAAAGATCTTTAGGCTTTAAATTGTCAAGGGACAGATTTTACTAATAAAAACTAAAAATTCAGACTCCATTGTTAATAGATTCACCAGCGTCTGACACAGGGTCCGCTCATGCACAGTGTTTGACGACAACAACACCCGACCGCTGCTCAATGCACCCATAATGCGTGCGGTGAAAAATAATTTGATCAGAAGACATCGGGTCGGCGGTCAAGTTGTCAAACAAACTGCACATGGGAATCCCATATACAGCTGCCCAGTTACTTTTTGTTAACTGTACTTATGCATACCTGCAAGAGGGCCATGTTTGACAAGATTTGCGGCAATTTGATCTTCATCAACAGAAACAACACTGAAGTTTGAAACAGCAGCTGCAATTTTGTCCTTGTTATATTTGCAGACTCCACGGTCAGTCCCCGAGTATGGGTAGTCTTTCTCGGTCTCCAGTCCACCTGCTTTGACCAAATACTCAAAGGCAGTTGTCATTAACCCACCGTTGCATCCCGAATCACATGAATCAGGCTCCGACTCATCGCACTGAAAAAGGAAAGACCAAAAATGTTACAAGAAGATGAAGTATGTTAGCAACTGTATAGTTCTGCATCAATCCAGCTTGAGTAGGGATGTTACATATCCATTTCAAATAAAAATAGCCGCAAGATATCAAATACGCATGGCAAATACAATCAAAATGAGCACGCATGCGTTATTTAGGCTCCGTTTGGCGTGACGTTTTTGGTCCGGTGAGTTTGGACAAAAATGTCACCATCATAGAATGTATGTTTGACATGACAAAGGTTAGGACCGCCACAGAGAAAAGAAAATTAGTTTTGAATATAAAAGTGGATGAAGTTTCTTAGGTGAGGTCGGGCATTCATGAACGGCAGTTCATAACCACCGTGTTCACGATAACCACCGCCGCGCCAAACGGAGCCTTAAATTATTAATTTACAAAAACTATATGTGCATACTTGTAATATTTTTTCAAATGCAAGAATGATTCATAGAAAACATAATTATCTAGATAGTTTAATACTTCAGTTTCATACATAAAAAATGCAACAACAACAAAAATCTGCTAACAGCAAGGGAGTGGTTTTGACTCCCTTTGGCACGGTGGTGGAGGCCGTGAACGTGAAACAAGCTCCCACCAACTCTCGGGGGTTGGCTCCTCCAAACAGTCTTTCTAATGAGAGCCCAAAACTAGTACTAGCCAAAAGATCCTTAACACACATACCCCTCCTCCTTAGATGAGGAAGGGCAACAACAATTACCAAATATTTTAATTAATATAATTAATTTAATTAATAATAATTAATCAATATTACACGGCAAGGGCGCCAAGGCATGTAGGGGGCTCGGGAAAGAAATGGACTGATGGCGTGGAAATGAGAAGGTGGGGAACGAGGGTGTGCTGCTCGAGGTGATTGAAAGGGGACGAAGGTCGGGGAGACGAACCGAACGTGAGAGTTGCTTGGGCGTCGAAGACGACAGGCCGAAGGAACGGCGAAAGAGCTGGCAGGATGCAATGACTAGTCGTAGGGCGCGGATGATCGCAGGTGCTGCGACGAGGAGTTCTCGACGATCCTGACGCGCGGGGCCCTGGAGTTCGTCGCCCGACTGCAGAGAAAGTTTTGGAAGCAAATCTGGTAATAGATGGGATGTTGTTGTATCTATGCAGTAGCTTCCGGTGCTTGAAATTTGAAAACACAATTCCGTTTGAAGGTTCAGCGGAGGTACGACGTCGGGGAGCTGCCTGGGTTTGATCAAACCACATATCACGCTGAGCAAAAATAGGTTGGGAGCTTGGAGCGTTATCGACGAACCGTGATGTAGTGTCAATCTATATTGATTGACTGCCTCCATTATGTTGTTTGGGATCTTCCAAATCATAGGATCCCAGAGTTGAATTTCGAACTCTGGAAAGATCTCAAAAATGACGTCACTATATAGATCGCGGAGGTAGCTCGGATGATTGACCCTGGTTATCACATGGATCAATGAATGAGGCGACTGGAAAGATTTGAAGGGCTGAAGAAAGGAATGGCATTGCATTACACCTCTCATACGAACAAGATACCATCGGGAGACAAGCTCCCGCCAACTCTTGGGGATTGGGTCCTCCAAAGAGTTTCTCTAATAGAGCCCAAAACTAATACTAGCCAAAAGATCCTCAAACACATATACCCCTCCCCCTTATGTGGATGAGGGAGGACAAACACACTTACAAAATAATTTAATTAATACAATTAATTTAATTAATATTAATCAATGATAATTAATCAATATGAATGAATTAACTATACTAATTAATTACAAGCAAGCTTGTAGATTGCGGCAGACATGTCGGCCGACATGTCATTTTTTAGGGAGAATCGACACGTTTTCGCCACATTTGACAATTCTGACATTTTTAGTATTGCGGCCGACATGTCGGCCAAATATTGCGGCTAATAGTGGCTAATCTCAAGCTAATATCGGCCCAATATTGCGGCTTTTTTTAATTTGGTCACAAAAATTTATAATTTATTTTTTATAGAATGAATTCATCAAAAGTATATAGCAAGATTCCAACTGCTTCTTCCATAGTAGGTCGAGATTCGTGTTTTGGGCATTTGTTGAGAAGGTGACTCCAAATGACACCAATCAGATACGATTAAACACTTGTTAGTAGTTTAATTTTCTCATATGAATTTTATTTTACACTTAATTAGATAAAATAATTACCATCTAATTAATAAATGAAAATATTATGATATATATATATAATTATAATTTTACAATCCGATATTTTGAAATGCCCCCGATATATCCCCCGCAATCCGACATCCGACATAAAAAACTCAAACCGACATGAGTCCGACATCCGACATCTGCAAGCTTGATTACAAGATAAAATTATCATGGCAGCTTCCATAAGCGCTCCTATGACTCCTGCGAGGCGGTGTACTCGGGCGGATGTGTCGTCGTTAACATTTTGAATAAACCACACTAAAAAGTTGCGTAAATCGCGCGGGATTGGAAAGGCCTCACCGAGCAAGGAAGTAGGTAGGTGAGCTTAGTCGTGGATTCAGGGAAAGTCATAAAACACCTAAAACAAACACCATAACGCAACATTAAAGATGAGGATCACATTATTGGGGCTGGTCATCGTCCGTTGGGACCTATACGTATCTACACTGACATGAGAAAAAAAATACGATCATCGTCTGGACGAACGAGCCGCGGTCAAGTCCAGATTAACAAAGGGATATTTGATAATTTTTTGTATTTTGTGTGTGTATCTTACGTGGCAATTATGATCGGACAATTAGAACAGTCATAATGGTCCCCCAAACCAATCATCTCTATATGTATGGGCACATGGACCTATTAGGAGGTATCGAAGATTTTAGACTATTTCCAAAATAGCTCGGTCTCCCACGGTATCGAAGTCTTGGAACCTAGATGTCAGGCCTAGGTCTCCTCTATCCCCTAACTAGCCATTTCCCCTTATTAACTGACACTTCCGACTACTAGAAATTCCTTCTCTCCCCATTATTGTGAGTTTTTCCCTAATCGACTACTATTTCATTCAGGACTCGCACCTAATTGCTCCCAATGGCCATCTGCTCCAGTACGAGGGTCCTAAATTCCGTATATTGCACTCTAGACCAGCCAGCGATTGTAATTTAATGCCAACTACATGTCTCCATGTGCCTTCCCTGCTGCCCAAGATCACGTAAACCCTCGCCATGTTGTCGCAGATCCTCCAAACGGTCCTGAACCTCACGTCATCGCATTCTTCCACCTCAGAGACACTCACAACATCCTCCCACAACAAAACTCCTCGGCTCCTCCACGACCAACAACCATCGTCCAATCCGCGACAACTCTTCAACAGCCGCCCCCTCAGCTTCATACCCTATATCTGAGGCATCCTGCCCCCTTTCCTTATAATTGAGCATCACTACTATATTGCGCAATCCCCACCTTTACAAACTCATCACCCCATTTCTATCTCTTATCGTGCATCCCTTGGCACCGACATCATCGTCTCTCACCGCATACCATCACCGAGCTACCATTACTAAACCATCACTGATGATCAAAATGAGACAGGACACGGTACTTTATTTACCAACTTCGCTCTATCATCTTCGCCTATCGCCTCCCTCCCTAGCCTAGATATCACATCCTTCGCCTATCTATCACATCTTGAGCCCTATCAACTAACATCCTTTGGAACCTTCGAAGCCTTGTTTTTTTTCCTTCTCGTTAGAAACTTCAGAGACCAACAACTCATTTCTTTGAAAAGCGATCAATTTACTATCCTACTATATCTCGCAGGGCTTAAATCATCACACACTTAATAAAAGTGTCTTCTCTGTACATGAATTAATTGCATGCAAGTTATTTCTAACTATTTTCAATCAAGGTTGGGTTGCAATAATTTCTTAATTTTTTTATTACGTGCAATCCTAAGTCGGAAAATTTCCTATGTGTATGCTGCTTACTGCATCATTGTAGCTTTCAGTTGAATCTCACCCATCACCACACCAGGTTTCTCCTAAGTTCCCACTATACACAAAACACATTAACCTGTGTCAACAAGTGGAGAAAGGATATTGTAATTCAAAATACTTTTTATATGTTCAGCATGACCAAGAATAGAAGACCTCATAGACACTTCCCAGCTTGATTCTTATGCTTTTGATCTTAGTTCCCATAAGAGATTTGATAAATATATATATGCTAACTAGTATTCTATCAGCATTCCCTTCAATAATCTTTTCTCACACAATGACAACCAGTCTCATTATGTTATGTATACAACAACAACACTCAAGCCTTTATCCCACTATAGTGGGGTCGGCTATATGGATCTTTTGTCGCCATTGTGCCCTATCTTTAGTCATAATCTCACCGATGCATGTCTTTCCTTATAGTATCATTCCAAGTCTTTATTGGTCTACCCCTCCCCCGTTAACATGCCTAGTGACTAAACTCTCACAATGCCTAATAGGTGCCTCTAATGGTCTCCTTTCTACGTGTCCAAACCATCTTAGTTGAGCTTCTCACATCTTCTCTGCAATTGGTGTCACTCCTGTCTTGTCCCTGATACATTCATTCCTAATTTTATCTAGTCTCGTGTGTCCACACATCCACCTAACTGACCTAAGCATTCTCATCTCCGCAACTCCCATTTTTTGCTCATGTACACAATTCACTGCCCAACACTCAAAACCATAGAGCATCGCTGGTCTAATTGCAGTACGGTAAAACTTACCTTTAAGTTTTAATGGTACTTTAAGATCACATAAGATCCCTGACGCGCCTCTCCACTTCAACCAACCGACTTGGATTTTATGTATCACATCTTTATCAACACCTCCATCTTTTTGAACTATCGATCCAAGATATTTAAAGCACTCATTGTGGGACATATCTTGATCACCCAACTTAATAACAAAGTCACCCGTCCTTCTTGTACTGCTAAATTTAAGCTCCATATATTCCGTCTTTGCCCTGCTCAACCCAAAACCCTTTTTTCTAGTGTCTCGCAAAGATTCAAGTTTCGCGTTTACACCCGTCGCGTTTACACCCTCGCGCGTCTCATCGACCAAAACGATATCCGCAAACAATAAACACCAAGGTATTGCTTGTTGGATATGTCCGGCGAGCTCAATATGTTATGTATGCTCGTAAAATATTGGGTTTGATGCAATATGCATAACAACCATATTGTAACAGAGAAGATCCATCGACAGTGACACCTTTTGTCCAAATTGCTCTAATAATTGTTTAATTCACATGAATTCGCAAGCAATTTGGGTCATTGCTCTATCTTTGATTGCAACACTTCATATGACAACAATGGATTGTTTCTTATTCTTTCATGACACAAGATTTTCTCCGACAAAAATACAATATCTTGTTGTGGACCTTCTGTCATAAGGTGACCATGCCCAATCAATATCAGTAAATCTTTCCACTCTTATATGCATGTTGTCTTTGTATATCGGGCCTACCCCTAAAGTGCATTTCAGGTACTTCAGAATGTGAATCACAACTTTCATATGTAAGATCCCAAGGTTAGACATAAATTGACCCACAACACCAACAAAATACGAGATGTCATGTCTCATGATAATTATGTAATTCAACTTTCCCACTAAACGTCTGTATCTTTCAACATCCATATATATATAGTCATGTCTCTTCATCTTTCATAAGTTTGACCTTGGGATTCATGAGTTTCTACTGGTTTACATCCCAGCATACCAACTTCTTTAAAAAGGTCCATAGTGTACTTGTGTTGTACGAGACGTGTTTCATTTGAATTCCTTGTCATTACAATGCCTAAAAGGTACTTTCGTTTCCCTATATCTTTAGTATGAAACTTTTTAGATGGACCTTCAATTCTTTGATGTTTCACTGCCCGTTATGACAATATCATCAACATACACTACCAAGAGAATGCTTCCTTGGTCATTGGAGTAGTTCATTGTACATCTGATCACACCAAATGCTGCTAAAATTGAGGTAGTCGGCCAAATCACGCCCTTGGAGATTGTTTAAGGTCATACAATGATTTATTTAAACGACAAAGTAATACTCACCTAAGCAACAAAATTAAATGGTTGTTCCATGCATACCTCCTCAACAAAGTCAGCATGAAGAAAGGCGTTAGATATCAAGTTAGTGCAAAGGCCATGCAGAGTTGGTGGCAACGGAGATGACCAATCTGATGGATATCATCTTACCACGGGAGAGAACATCTCACTGTAGTTGATACCATATGTTTGGCTAAAGTATTACACCACTAACGAGCAATGGAGACTTTGGGTTTTAACTGCAAAAAATCATTGATACACAACCACTGATTTACTCGACGGTAGAGGAACTAGGTCCCATATCTCGTTAATCACTAATACCTTCATTTCCTCTAACATGGCATCCCGCCACGTTGATGTTAGTAATGCCTCTTTCACAATTTTAGGGATGTAATGAAATACTTTGGTGAGGAAAGTAGAGAACTAAGCAGGTATGGTATCATGAGAAAGATAATTAGTAATAGGATGGTTGAAGCAATCTTTTACCGTTGCAGAGAGCAATTGGGATCTCAGAAGGGGCGATCAACAATGGCGCGAGACCAAGAAACAGGATATGTGAACTGAGTGTTGTGCGGCTAGTGTAAATAGAGAGGGTTTTAGAAAAAAATAGGGATTTCGGTGTGCAGATACCCAATTTGGATTTGCGGTTAATAATTCCATTTTCTAAAGCAAGCATTGTATTTTTTTAGTGTGTCGATTCATTTTTATCAGACTTGCAATTTGTCACAGAAGAGACCCGCGAGGTGAAGACGACGGCGCGCAAGGGGTCATATATCGTCGACATGGACATGGTCGTGACGATTTGGTGCCCGCATAGAGGCGGGACTTGCTCATTATTAACGAGTAGTTATCTTCCCATATATTATATTTGTATTAATTAAAGTATTTGAGTACTTTTGGAAGGTTTGCTTTATTTACAAGTTTGCCAATACACCAAGTCTATATATAACTTGGATTTCATAATAGGCACCTTTGGAGTATTATGAGAAATATCTAGGGCCAGCTAGCGCCGAAGTTCTCATGTCCGCCCTCTCCTTTCAAATCATGGACATGAGGTGTGCCGGCTTGGGACTCACTCTCTAGCAGAAATTATAATCCCTTTGCGAACTGTCATCTCCATGATCTTCTTCCTCTGGTGAAATGACACGCGTTTTTCCCCTGGACTTACTCAAGTTCTAAGAAACATTCCTTTCTGTTTCTTTTGACATTCTAACCTTCATTAATGTTGAAATTGCTGAACTCTGCTAGATCAGAAAGAGCAAACAATGATGTTGAGGGCGAGGCATCAGCATTTAAATTTCAATTTAGGATGTTTTTTAATTTAGCTTTAAAGTCAAGTCACTTAATAGTAATTTTAAGTCCCTGATTATGCAGTAATATAATATAATGTAAACAATAAAATGTCAATAAAACACAATTAAATGTCTAGAACCAAATACATAAAAGAAATAAGTATATTCGTATGTAGATGTCTGTCATCGTCAATTTCCCTCTGATAGAAAATTTTCATTCATTAACAAAAAATCCTTAGTAATCTACTGAAAAACGTCAGGGCGGTGACACGATGTCTCCTCTGCAAGATCCATGAATAGTTCATCAAAGGGGGATCTCTCTATCACATCCAAAATTGTCAATAAACTTAGTGTCTAGTTTGAGCGGTGCAGTTGTCAACAACAAATGACTCATGTATTTGATGGCTCTTCATGTGTGAAGGGCAGTCTCAAGGTCAACATTGTCTGTGGTATCTCAAATGTAAGATGTCAGGTAAGATGCCAAAACGAAAAATTGAACGTAGAAAGGAGTGACCACCTTAAGTGGGCGATTTAACAAGTATGTGTTAATCTCCAATCCACACAATATACGAAAATAATTTCCTTCAGCTCAACTTATCTTAGGTACAAAATGGGAATCACTACAGTCAAAAGTACGCCATGCGTCTCCCTCTTGAAAATGTTGTTCTCTCTTACGCTCATCAGCAGATGCTCTAAGTTTCATGTTTGAGAGAAAAAGGTTTTCCATGAATTTCCTCAAGACTTTTAGGATATGCTCACTAATCTCACTACATTTGCAATAATCATACTACAGAAGGGTAGTGAGGTTGTTTAGGATTTCAAAGGGTTTCTTTCCATTGAAGCGGTTTATCGAATAATTACAAACAAATTTGGTATGTAGAAGTATTAAAGCTCATTGAGTTGATTTCTCTCCTGCGAAGCTACAAGGCATCTAAGAAAATTTGTTATGTTCCTTCCAACGCCACCCTTGAACATCATGAAACAAATGGGTCCATGTACTTTCTGAACCGTATGCAAGGACGTTTTCTGTAATGCACCGCCTCCCTCGCCGCCTCGATGAATCTTCTTACATCATCACCTACGACCATGGGAGGCTTGAAAACTCCAACTCCGCAGTATCTACTTAGCGTCACGTCCCTCGTTTCTCTAAACAAAGGATTCCTTTGCGTGTTATAGAGCATGGAAACTTGTCAACAACCACTAGAATCAATGTCAAGAAGAGAATCAAAGATGACTAAAATCAGGAACATGAGCCCTCTGTTGAAGGATTGACTTAGGCACACTTGGGGCAGCTCCCACGTGCCATTTCGGTGGATAAAAACAAAGTTAACGAGTATAAGAGTGTTTGGGCGGAAAAAAGCGCGAACTCTTTTTAGTAAATCCCGGCTAAGGTCAAAACCCATCCGCAAGGGACAGATCCATTTCGATGCTTTGATCGGCGCATTTGGCTCTCTGGACGCTCTCTCAGCTCCCGCGTGCCATTTCGGTGGATAAAAACAAAGTTAACAAGTATAAGAGTGTTTGGGCGGAAAAAAGCGCGAACTCTTTTTAATAAATCCCGGCTAAGGTCAAAACCCATCCGCAAGGGACAGATCCATTTCGATGCTTTGATCGGCGCATTTGGCTCTCTGGACGCTCTCGTTCTTCTTCCACGGCAACGATCGAGGCGTCGCAGTTGACCTCGCAACTTTCGCTGTTGCTGGACTTGTCAACTTCGGAGAGGTGGCACCACCACGGGCAGAGCATTCGGTTTTGCCTCTTCTAGGGAAGGGCGTGTCCAGGGATAGGAGGCGGCTGAGGAATTTGGTCTGCATGGTTTTATGCGGCGTTTGCTTATGGCTTGGAGTGATGAAGATCTTCGTCGGTGGTTAGCTTGGATCTCTCTTGGCCAAGAGGTCAGAGCACTATCATGTATGATTATTTCAAGATTTCATTACCGACAGCAGATCTATGCTCATTTTTTAACATGTTTGGTAGAATATTTCATGTCTTTGTTCTCTCTTGAGCTCCTTTTTTTAGTTCACATATTCATTAATCTATTGGGGATGATTTATCATGTAGAGAAGTAGGGGTGCCTTGAATTTTCCATTTTATAACTTTTGCCGTTGTCTTAAATGTATTGCCAAGCTTGTTGTCTATGTTGATATTTTGAACTATTCCATAGATATTCTAAGCAGAATTTCAATATGATGATTTTAAGTTGATCATTAGAGCTTGAATGCCAGTTCTCTTTTAGAATTTTGTAGTATTGCTCTTAATCTTTTTTGAATGTTTTTGTATTATAAAATTCAGTCCCACAATAAAGTTATTACGACTCTGGTATTATTGCTCTCCCTCTAGCATGGAAGAAAGAATGAGTTGGTACAATGCAAAAACGGCAAGTTGTGGAGTTGGTACCAAGAAATGTTGAAGAATCTTATCGTATAATTATATAAAAACTTAGTCATTTTATTTTATATGTTAACTAGATTTAAAGCTTTACTTTCAAATAAATTACTATACTATTTTATTGGTTTGCATTTGACAATTATACAAATTTTAAAAAAAACATCTACGAAAATTCTATTTTTACCAAACAATTTATTGTTACTATGTCCTGAACAACTATGCAAACAGAGTTTCATCCAAAAAAAATTTATCTTCAAACTTCATTTTTCACGGACAGCTCCTTTTTCAAACTCCATTTCTGACAGCTCCATTTCTCACAACATCAACTCTCCCAAACACGCCCTTAGTTTGTACGTCGACTTTTGGTAAATGGTCAAGAAAGCTAAATGACAAGCGTCTCTACTTTTACATGAATACAAAAAAAATAGGAAGAAAAAAATTCCTCAAATATGAAGAAACTAATATTTTAATGGCATTCAAGAAAAGACATCAAACCTTGCTTTGATGCTAATTGGAAAGAAAACGTACATCCTTCCCATGAAAGTGGGCGTTATATAGTTCTAGAATTACAAAAACTCAATAAAAACTGTGTTAACCGTTCACCATTGGAGCAGAAACTATTGTAGTGAAGATTGAAGCAACCATCTTTTAAGACCTGGATTTATCCCATCAATTATTTCTCTATGTGCTGCTTAAAATGCAAAAAAAAATCAACACTATTTATACAAAAAAAAAATCGAAACTCTTATTAAGGCAAACCATTGTAAAAATTGATCATCCTACTCACCATAACCGCTTAAAGAAGGGATGTATAGGAGTAGTGTGCAGCTACTCCTTCAACCCAAATAAAACATGATAATGAAAAATACCCAACAGTTAATTCAGATTTAACTACCAGAGAGAGAAAACATAGAAGAGAAAAGAAAATAACTTAATCCTACAGATGAATGGGGTATGCATAAAAACCCCAAACTGCCCCAAAGCGCACAAACCGAACCGATTTTACACTGAACCGAACGGTTCGGTTCGGTTTTGGTTTTCCTCTCAGAAAAAAACGAACCGCACCGACTAATAATACACAAATTTTTACCAAAAAAGATCTTTCAACTATTATTTTAATATTATTTGAAACTAAATAAAATTTCAACTATCTTTCAACCAAAAAAGATCTTTCAAAAAAGATCTTTCAACTATTACCCAAAAAGATTTTAATATTACTTGAATCTAAATAAAATTTTCAATGTATATATTTTACGCATCGGGAATAAGTAAGCATTGTATTGAGTTTATTTGTTTTATATTTTTTATATCTATTACTCAATTCCGCGATAAAAAAAACATTCAACCATATACTTTTTATACAATATGCGTTGTTAACTTCAATATATATTTTTAATTATCATAAGTATTTTAAGAAAATTCTTGAGATTTTAAATTTTAAAACTAAAAACCGAAAATCAAACTAAATAAATTGACAAAAAACCGAACTCAACTGATACACATCGGTTCGGTTTCGGTTTAAGTCCAAACCGACCCAAAACCTAACAGCGTGAAGCAGTTTCACTATGTAGGATTAAGTTATTTTCTTTTCCATCATTACCCAATATGTTCTAGCCAAAAATCATTGCACACAGCAAGAATCACGACATATAATCAGAATACACAATTACCAATTAGAAAAACAAAAACACTAATGGCAAAAGAACAAACATTTCACTCCAAGAGAAACCAAATAGCTCTAAAAATAACATGCAGCAGTTCACTCTGCCTTCAACAAAATAGGGTCCGTTCGTTTGCACTGTTTTGGTCATTTGTTTTCGTTTTCAGTTTTGGAATAAGTAAAACAGGTATTCGTTTCACTCTGTTTTGGTTTTGAGCTGAAAACATTATGTTTTCATTTCCTTCTAAACTTGCCTCCCCCCAAAACAGACCTACCAAAGTCTGTTTTGCTCGGTTTTGAGAGCAGACCTAGCAAGCTTATCTCTCGCATCGCTGGGATGCCGCAGCCGCAGTGCGAGTTCTCGAGGATTAATCCTTCCTCCGATCATCACTCGCAGCTCCTGCAACCTCATCGCAGAAATTCTGACGGAACTCTTCGGGAAGGTAAGGCAACCCTGCTGAAATGCCGCGGCCAACATCTCGAGCGAAAAGAAGTTATCCACCCTTCGTTTCTTCCGGCGGCTTCCTGCCATGGCATTCCAGCAGCAGCAAACGAACATGCGTTTTAACGAAATTGAAAACTAGGCAGCAAACGAACATAAGTTTTCGTTGGTCCGCATGATTTTTTTCGAAAACGAAAACAAAACGCGCAAACAAACGGACCCTAAGCGATTATTAGAATAGAAAAGGAAGGAAAGTAGAAATACGGATATAGAACAAAAAATTGGAATATGTGAGTGATTAAAGACAAACCATATGGTCGCAGTCGACCATCTGCTGCTCGCTGAGGCTAACTAAATTTCCAGTCGCCAGAAAGTTGGCCCCCTCCACCGCCGCTGCCGCACTAAACGACCAGCAAGACCCGCAAGAACCCTACAAAGACCATTACGATCAGTCCAAGCTCCAAAAAAGATAAATCACCTATGCGCAAGAACAAACCTGGTCCTTAACACCGGTGACAGCGCCCCGATCCCTCCAGTCAAACTCGGCTGGGAGATTATTCGTCGGTAGAATCGGCGCCTCATGCACGCTCCCGAGTGACCAGCGGCTCTGCCTGATTCCGAGGTAATTTCGGCGGAATTCCGCCGGTGTGAGATCGGAGAACTTCGTGATTCCATGCACGGCCGAGGGGTCGAGCTTTTGGTGCCTCATCGCCCGTCGGAGGTTAGCTTTAAAGACCTTGAATCTATGTGCGTGCTCATCGGCGCCGGAGTAATTCTTCCCGAATGTTCGAAGGAAGCTGGAGAAGTGAGCCTCCGCGTTGAGGATGAGATCGTTCCCAATATCACCGGCGGAGGCCTCGCTGTCCACCACCTGCTGGATTAGGCCATCCTCGTCGGCAGTAGAAAAAACGGAGGCGGCGAACAGGGAAAGGAGGAGGAGGGGAAGGAAGAGGGCCAAGAGGCGAGCCATGGCTTCTAGGGATTTCAGATTCGCGAATGGGGGTTAAGTTGCGTACATGCTCGGCCGTACTATTGCGAGACTCATCCAATCAAATTGTGACACGTTAACGATTTTAATTGATGTTCGTGGCCTTTTTGCTAAAACTAATTTTGAGCCTAAAAGTAGATAAATTTCTTAGGTGAGATCGGGCTTTCACTAAGTTCATAACTATCGCGTTCACGGCTGTCGCCACAAACGGAGCCCATATTTTGGCTTCGTTTGATTCGGCGGGAGGAGACGCCGCCGCTGATCGAACTGGAGACAGGGAGCGGCGGGTCCAGGCATAGCTTTTTGTTCCGTTCTTCACGACACGGCAGGTCCAGACGATGCAAACGCCGCCGGGCGCCAAATGAAGCCTTAACTGCTTGTTTACATTTTTGGTCCAAATAACCGGCAGCTTGCATTGCACGATTACGATGAATTGGATCCCATTTTGATAATTTGAAGGAATATTTTTTGTAATCCATGCATTAAATATGTAAATTATTATTGAGGTATTATTTTAAGGGGATTGTTAAGTGCAGCCCATGTTTGGCTAGTTATAGCTGAGCGTTAACGACAAACTATATTTTTACACATATAGACCAATTTGTTATTGGCAGCTCAAAAAAATTTATTTATCAATTAAAATATAAATCTTCCTTAGTAAGAAAATGTCCAAAATTAGAAGAATGTTCGTCTTGTTACAATGTGGTCTCGTACGAGACTAAAACATTTCAAAATAATGTGTGCTATATTTTTACATGATCTTCATGTTCTACCAAAAATGAACCTGAAATTAAAAAATAAATTATTACCTCAAAGATTTGAACTTGTAAAAATACTAAAACAATAATTTTTTGTAGATCAATAGTAAAAAGTGAATAACTTTACCCGTGCAACAAAATTTTCTACCATAATTCAATAGTAATCGTGGTTGGAATGCCGAGTAGTTGTGGACGTTGTTTGCACTGAATCCGTCGGGTAAGGCAGTGGATCCGTCGGATAGAGCGACTGAGGATATGAGATCCGAATGAGTGCAGGCGTCATATCTCCGGCGGCGAGAGAGGGCGGCGGAGGCGGCAAAGGGGGCGCTGGAAGAGAGGAGTCGGCTAGGGCTTGAAGAAACGAACGCCTGCAGAAGATCAAGGGAGGGAGGGGGGGTTAAAATAAGGGGCTGTCATTAGCCTAATGTGGGCTGCCCTTAACAATCCCCTATTTTAATCATGTTTCAAGATCGGTAACGAGACCTTCAAAACTTAAATTAATAATCCCAATAGTAATTAATTCTAAAGTAATGGTTATACATTAATACATTTTAGGTATTAGATTAAATAATAATTAATCATTCTTTTTATTGTAGCGCGTTCTTAATGCGCGACTCTATACGTTTATATCATTAATCTTGATGGGGTCACCCTCATTATATAGAAATATTTAAATAATACTTAAATACTATGCGTCCTAAACTATATAAAATCGGCCTTCAAATAACAATTATGGTGGTTACGGCCTCTGAATAACCACATAACTATCGTAACCACCTCTGAGAACTATAAATAGGACCTCAGTCTCTTCTTCTTTCCATCATTTTCTCTAGGGCCTTCTCTTCCTACGTGCAAGAGAGCTCCTTGAGAACCTCCATCTACTTCGAAGATGCCCTTGAAGAATCTTCAAACACCTTCGAAGACCGTTCGAAGATCTTCATCCGCCTTCAAGCTTCCCTCATAGCGCAGAACGCTCAGTGCTCATCACCATCAAGCCAATGGCAAGCTCCGCGCTCTAGTCACCGCCACGAACTGCGAGATACACTTCAAAGACACCAAAGCGCGTAGATCGCGCCGCCCAAGATCTCAAGCAAAAGCAAAAGGCCGCACAAGCCCCAGAATACGGTGCTCCCCACCGCGGCTAGGAAAAAGACTTAGCTTCGAGAGCGGTGGTCTGTCACCCTCCGAACACACATCTCTCTCTCTCCCAATAATTGTAATGAGGAGCGGTCTATCGCACTCGCCTTCTCTCAGAAGTATTGTAAAGCAACCAACAAATAGTGAAGTTTGGTCGGCACAGCTCCGGCCACGTGATTTTTCACCCCTTTCCAGGATTTTCCACGTTAAAAAGGGTCCCTTGCCAGTCGTTTCTTTTCTCTGTGACTGATTGCGCGCTCGACCGGTCCTGGGCTAAGACAGTCAAGTCTCGACCGATTTCAGGAGCGTCGAGTGAACCGCAACAAATCTATTAATTGCTCATATGCCACACAACTCTTAACATTTATTTTGTGTTGTCTTGATGAGAGACAACACTTGGTTTTTAACATCTCTTTACCTCGTTACTTACTTTCTATATCAAAGCCTAATGAAAAAACCGAGAATAAAGTGGATCACTTAGGAGAGAAGAAGGAAGAGAAACTGCTCGTCTTTCGATTTCATTCATCGTTCATCGCAATCATGGACAAATGAATGTTGTATCGTTTATGTGAAATTTGTAAAGTTCAAAGATCGTAGATTAATTAGACGCAAATTCTAACTTAAATCAATCCCTCAAGTAGTAGGCGCTTTAAGATCTCTCATTCACTCTCCATAACTGCATGTTGATATCTCCCACCATCAACTATGGCCCCACTGGGAGCAGGGGCGGATCCAGGAAGTTCAATAAGGGGGTGGGGGGGGGCTAGATATTGTCTTTTTCCGGCTACATTTTTTTTTGAACGTCTCCACCTTATCATAGTTGTTTCTCCTCCATGCGGTCACCGTTTTTGGCATGTAATTAGTCAAAATTCACTCCCTCAAAGAGAGGAATCCAAATCCAAAATCTATTCTTGCAAATTTTTTTTTTAGGGGGGGGGGGGGGGGGGGGGCAGCCCCTAGATCCGCCCATGATTGGGGTGCGTATTGGGTGTGGTTCCCATCCGAGTCGGGCAAAACCCACCAGGTACACGATAACCCGTTATTCCTTTTTATTGTTAGTTTTTTGTTTAAAAAAAAGGAGGTGGGAGAAAAAAGGGGGCGGCAGCCAAGGCAAAACAAAAGGCAGATAACCTAATCTCGTTTTCTTCTCTAGCCCCCTCTCCCTGGATCCATAACCGCCGCAACTCTCTCTCTCGTTTTTTAGAACCGCCGCAGACCTCCCTTTCTCTCTCTCTTTCTCTCGGTTATGGGAGAGCAGCAGCAACCCGCACCCTTTCTCTCTCTCTCTCTTTCTCTCGATTTTGGGAGAGCAGCAGCAGCCCGCACCCTCTCTCTCTCTCTCGGTTTGGAGATCGTCGCATCCCGCCTCTCACTCGCTCGGTTTGGAGAGGAGCAGCAGCAGCGGCGACGTGCGGTTCTGAGCAGCGGCGGCGTGTCGATCTATCGCAGCGGCGGCGTGCGTTTGGATCAGTTTTGGAAGGGGCTTTGTGCTCGTGATCGTTGTTCTTGGAAGGTGCTAATCGTAGCCGGTCTTGTTGGCGGATTGGAAGGAGGAACATCATCTTCGACGTTGGGACGGATTGCTCAATCCATCCGGGTAACGACACCATCATCTCTCTTGTATTCCTTTTCAATATTGTGATTGTGTATTGAGTTGGAAGGGAAGTGGGTGTTAATCCTTTGTGGATTGTAGTGGTGGTGGAGGAGTGAAGATCCTGTGTGGATCGGTGGGAAAGCCTGTATTTCGTGCGTGTGTAATTTCACACACCTTTTTAGTGGAGGCTTTCCGGGTTGGACTCCGATTGTCCCGTGGTTTTTCACCCAATTTGGTTTTTCACGTTAAAATTTTCTGTGTCTTCTGTGGTTTGCATTTTTGTTTTTCGTTTGCTTTGCTTGGAATACCACTCAACGTGGTCGCGCAGGTGCTTGCTCAAAATTTTAACAGGTGCTCTGGTCGGGATTGTTAGCTCGCATTCCCAACAAGTGGTATCGGAGGGAGGTTGGGTGACAGAGCAGATACCGGGCTGACCTTTTGGGTTTTTATGACGAGTTGATTGTGATCTCGGGTGTGCAATTGGGAGTGGTAGTTTATGACCACTGGCCCGCTGGCTATCCTCCCTTGTTGCATATTTTGAGATAGTAAACTCAAAGATCAGTGTCGATCCGGCCAGTTGGCAGAGCAGAATGGAGTCCACATCTGGTTCAGAGCAGATGGTAAGGTTGAATGGTGTCAATTATCACCAGTGACATCTATTGATGGAGAATTTGATATATGTGAAGGGTTAGCATGCTCCTGTCTTTGAGGAGATGCCAAAGGACACGGATCCGGCGAAATGGAAGGTGGAGCATCGGAAGCTGTATGGGTTTATCAGACGGTTCATGGAGTCGAACGTCTACAACCATGTGGCTAGCATCACTGATGCAAAGGTACTGTGGACGACTCTCGAGACCTTGTATGCCAAGAGCACGGGCATCAACAAGTTATATTTACTGAAGAAGCTTGGAGAGTTCAGATACCGGGAGGGCTCACCTATTTTGGATCATGTCAACGAGTTCTAGGGGATCATTGATCGTCTGACTGTCATGAAAGTGATTTTTGAAGATGAGGTGAATGCTTTGTGGCTACTCAAGTCACTTCCAGACTCGTGGGAGATGGTCAGAGTTTCTCTGATCAATTCTTCCCCCCAGAGGATTGTTTCCATGGAGATCGCCAAGAGTGGGATCTTGAATGAGGAGGCAAGACGAAAGTCTCAGGGGACTTCGGGCTCTTCCTCACGAGCCGACGCTCTCTTTACTGAGCCCAAGGGGAGAGGAAGGAGTAAGAGCCGAGGAAGGAATGAGGATAGGAGTCAGAGTAGGGGAAAGTCGAAGACACGTTATCAGAACGTGGAATACCACTACTACCATAAGAAGGGACACATCAAGAAATTATGCTACTCATTGAAGAATGATCAGAGGAAGAAGGGGATTGCCACTGAGGGCAAGGATGAGGGTCACACGGCATCCACAGTTTCGACTGAGGAGGAGGACGTCATTATTGTTGGCGACGACGTCACAGCTGCACTTGCGTGTGACGACCGATGTTGGATCGTTGATTCTGGAGCCTCTGCACATGTCTCCCACAACAGGGAGTTATTTGCCACTTACACCACTCATGACTGTGGGGTGTTGCGGATGGGCAATGGGGATACGTCCAAGGTACTTGGGCGTGGAGACATGCACTTGAAGACGAGTACTGGAGCCCTACTAATTCTGAGGGATGTGCGACATGTGCCAGAAATTCGCTTCAATCTGATATCTGTTGGCAGACTTGGAGATGAAGGACACCTGAGTGTCTTTGGAGGAGACTTCTGGAAGCTGGCCAGGGGATCTCTTGTGCTGGCCAGGGGTTATAGAGATTCTGGATTGTATTACATGGAGGGGAGGCCTGAAGCTGCTCAGGCCAACTCCGTCAGGGATAAGGCATCCACTTCCTTATGGCACAGGAGGCTGACACAAATTAGCCAGAAGGGTTTGGGATGCCTGGAGAAGAAGAAACTGATCAGTGACATTTCAGGTGATCACTTGGAGAGGTGTGACCACTGTATGGCTGGGAAACAGAACAGGATTTCATTCCACAGCCACACGTCCACCAGGAGATCAGAGCCGTTGGAGCTTGTTCACACTGATGTGTGTGGACCACTGAAGGTCCAGACTAGAGGAGGAGCATCATACTTAGTCACTTTCATTGACGACCATTCAAGGAAGCTTTGGGTCTATGCCATCAAGACCAAAGATCAGGTTCTCGATACTTTCAGGAGATTCCACGCGGAGGTGGAGAGACAGTCTGGGAAGAAACTAAAGTGCATTAGGTCCGACAACGGGGGAGAATACATTGGTCCCTTTGATGAGTACTGCAGGGACCATGGCATCAGACATGAGAAGACCCCGCCGAAGACGCCACAGCTGAATGGCGTAGCTGAGAGGATGAACATGACACTGATGGAGAGAGTTCGATGCATGCTTTCTGAGTCGAAGCTGCCATGGATGTTGTGGGGCGAGGCTCTTCTTATTGTTGCGCATGTCATCAACCTCTCGCCGAGTTCAGCATTGCAGGAGGATGTCCCAGATAGGGTCTGGTAGGGAAAGACCCGTCTTACAGTCACTTGCGGGTATTTGGCTGTAAGGCCTTTGTGCACGTCCCCAGGGACGAGAGATCGAAGTTGGATTTGAAGACCCGACAGTGTATTTTCTTGGGATACGTCTACAGTGAAGAGTTTGGGTATGTAACATCCCGTTTCCAGCTAGACCCCTTGTGCGCATTTTTTTGAGTCAAGCGAGTTGACTCGGGCTCGGGGTGTACTGAGGGCCAGGCTTGCACCTGAGCCGGGGAAGTACACCCGACGAACGCGGCGAATACCATTTCTATTCTTTGTCTCGATGTTTGCTGTATCGGGATCCGAGCTGTCCGGAGAGTATAATTTGAGCAATAAAACTCGAAGGAGGCGTACCGCCTTGAAGGAATTATAGTGCGTACGTTAGCTCAAATGACACCGTCTGCGAATAGCATATTTATCCAAAAGGCGATATGCAGCAGACGGTCTCGGTATTCACCCCAGTTAGTTTTGTTAGACTCGTGAAGCCTATACGAGTTCAACAAAACTTTCCGCGCTCGATTCTGATGAGAATCAGCGAATTTATTAATGTGGTCTACGAATAGTATATTTATCCAAAAGGCGATATGCAGCAGACGGTCTCGGTATTCACCCCAGTCAGTTTTGTTAGACTCGTGAAGCCTATACGAGTTCAACAAAACTGTCCGCGCTCGATTTTGATGAGAATCGACGAATTTATTAATGTGGTCTGCGAATAGCATATTTATCCAAAATGGTGAAATTGACCAAACGACCTCACAATTGACCCCAGTCGGTCTTGTTAGACTCGTAACAATAGTACGAGTTCAACGAATTTATCCGTTCGCGATTCCGACATCATTTGGACAGTTTTCACATTTAAGTCAAAATTTGGCCGCAAACGCTCCGGAGAGCGTAAAAATGAGCAAACGAACTCGGAACTGACCTCAGCGTGTTTCGATGGGTGCGTATCGACGAGACGATCGTAACGAGCCCGTTCGGGATAAATTCCGAGCATTCTAGAGCATTGTGCGAGTGTTTTAAACAATAATAATAATCTTTTATTGCTATTATTATTATTATTATTATTATTATTATTATTATTATTATTATAACTTTATTTATGATATTAATATATATACATGCGTAATGTTAGGTTAGAAAAGGAGAACCCCCGATCCCTTCCCTGCTCCCTCTCTCTCTGACGGCGCTTCCCTCTTCTCCAGCCCGTGAAGTCAGCCGCCCCTCTTCTTCGCTTCATCTCCTTCGCTCCGACCAAGCTCCGGCCTCCGACGAGCTCTCCCCTCCAAACGAACCGAGCAGCCCTCTACATCAGCCCCAACTCCGGACATCTCCTCAGACAGAACCCACCTCCGACAAACCACCGAGAGCCTTACTCTCTCTACCTCCTCCGACGAAGCCAAGCTCCGAACCGCCGCCTGCTCATCTACACTCAGATCCGGCAAACGCCATGGCCGCCAATCTTGCCGAGCTCCATTTCAAGATCCGGCCGCCCATACGAGGTCCAACCTCCTCCAGTCTAGATCTGACCAAGCTCGGGCTTCCTGCAGCTACTCCCTCCAGCTTCTACTTGAGATTCGGCCTTGACCTCCAGCTTCTACTTGAGATTCTTAGTAGTTTTGTTTTCAAGATTTTTTAGCATCTAGCTGTTGCTATTGAAGTGAATTATCTGAACCTTCATCTGAGAAATAGGACTACCAATATGAAGTCAATCGACTTATGGATCTCAAAGTCCGCAACTTATTCATCAATATGAGTGCTCCGAAGAACATTAATTTGCGAAGCGATAATGAAGTCGGATCCAGCGAACTCGAGTTCTTCATCTTCTAGATCCGGTGACATCTCCCTTCGGGTGACATCTCCCTTCGACGATCACCAAACAGCCAGGCGATTCCACCTCTCCAAAAATAGAGAGCAAACCTTGCTCTTCGAGGTCAAAACAACCCACTCAAAGAGGACGACACCACTTCGGCGACGATCGATGAGATCCGGTGTCGGGAACGACAGATAAATGCCGCATTCGCGGCTATTGGGTAGCATGCATGGACACTCGTTGAGCTTCCTCCCCCCTCCCTTGGTGCTAGATCTTTAGATCATATAGGAGAGATGTTGGGCCAAGAGGACCCAACCTTGTGAGTTATGGTGTTTCCATAGGAGAAGACCACGCTAGAACATCCGTTCTAGGGCGACGATCGCCGTGAGATTTGCTTCAATCAACCCCTCTCTTCAATACGAAGAGAGAGGACTTGATCTCGTGAAGATTGGTGGTCTTTTGAGGGAGTATTCGAGGAAATAGCGCTGTTCATTTTACCCCCTTGCTGGAGGAAAAAGATGAACAAATGTCATTAGATTTACTTTAAGATACGTGCAGAAATTATATCTGCAGACCGATGCAGAAATCTATTTTCTGCGCGCAGTTGTGTTCAAGTCCAATTTTGGGCATGATACAGTGGGATTCAGGTTTCGGGCTCAACACAAAAGTTGTAGATCTCGGAAAATCCTTCGAGATGTGTGGCTGTACATATTTTGAGGAGCCCTGTAGCTCCCTAGATAACCCTTGAAAACAGACTGTGTAATTAAGGTTTGTAAGTTTGCTGTCATGTATTACACAGCCAGCTTGTTGAGCTTGTTTGAGGATGAAACACTTGGAATTGAACCTTCGGTTCAACATAAAAAAATTGTAGCCCTTGTTGTTAACTTTCCAGAATGGGGTGGCACGTAAATTTTAGTGTAGTGAAACTCTCAGAATTTCAGTTTTAGTATTCTGTGTCATGGTAGCCTAAGTCTCGATAAATTTTGGAATAACTTCATTGATACTTGTTGTTGTTCAAAACAAAATTGTAGAGATGATGTTGATGATGATGTGTATATCGCTGTAGAATTTCATGATTTTTAGATGAATATTTATTGTCATTTTGTGAATAATAAATTGTGATCGTAACAAAGCAGCGAGTCTATGCTAGAGGCTTCAACGAGATCGGAATTGAAATGGATCCTTACTTATATATATTTTGGTGATTTACCTTGTTTTGTTTATCGGAGGATGTTTGGAATTGGTAGATAAATGTTGATGACAATGTGAACATCCCTCTTAAATTTCATAATTTTCGAATATAAACTTGCTGTGATTTGTCAATATTAGGTTATAAAATTATTGTGACGTAAATAGCTATCAAGACTATTCCGAATGAGCTGGGATATGATGTAAACAATTAAGACGCTAACCCTGACATGTAGAGGAAATTTTAGAAGTCTTGGGTTAATATTGCCATTCGATTGATCACTTGTTTGATGACGCTCTAGGACAATAAATATGTGCATGAAACTTTAGGCAAGTTGTGATTTGAATAGTGCTCCTAATTACATTATATGTAAAGGTTATTATTAGGATTTTAATATAACATTGGAGGTGATTGACCTAAATATTGGGGAAAATTATATAATGAACGATTGATGGCGTAGTATGTATTAACATTTAAATATATATGTTGAATCTAATAGGGTTGGTTGAGAAACAACCCTTGAGTAAAAGCCGAGCTTAGTCTTATAGTCTTCTGGTAATAACCTTGAGTCAATTGGATGAATATTTGTAGTACCTCCCCTTATGTGGTTCATATAACTCATTTGGCCTGCGAATAGTAAAACGGTAGAATGGAGATAACTTGTAGACCATTAGGTGGGAATGTGAGGTAGTTGGTGTATCTGATTTGGATGAAAAGGTCGAGGTCACCAAAAAGGAGCTTAGGTGGCGAGAGAGTGCTTGGTGAGCTATGGGTAAGGCTGTGCTCGGGATTGACGAAAGATCGTCTTTCCCCTTAGAGGGTCATAAAGCACTGAGGTTTAATTCAAGTGAGATGATAAGAGGGTAATCTTAAGGGTAGATACCAATAATACTAAGTGTCTTGAGAAAGGGAACTTTGGGGTGTCATCCCATTGTAGTTCCTAGTACCGTAGCGAGCCCCTTACAGGGTAACCCTCGGGAAGTCCAAGATTAACCCTAAATTGCAATAACAATTAAAAGAGGCAAGAGTAGCCATAGTATGGTAAGATTGGATTTGTGTATCTCCTCCCAGTTGCGGGAGTGGCAGGATTGTGGTGCCCGGTTAGACGAGCGGGAACCTCGAGGGGATGATTATCCCGGTAACATTCTCAGAAATGTGGCAGGTCTTCGGTACTAGGCAGGTCGTCACTCCGACCGCGGTACGTTGACTTAGCGGGTGTGTAGGGGTCTAAGGGGCCAGCTTGGCTGCGTGTCGGGACGACAGTTCCCCGAAGACACCTCTCACTTGGCTCACAGTCTGGTCGACTCCAGCAAAGAGTACGCAGAGCTTCGCAGTTGTTTAGCGTCGAGGCGTACGTGCGGTCTAGGCCTGGTAGAGTGTATACCCGCCTAGGAGTGGACAGCCCGGTCCGCTACCACCGTGTGTCACAGCGGTGGGTACCCGAGAGGTTGGCTTCCTTTCAAACAGAGGGAACTACAAAGGTCTATGCGCATAGAGTCGTGTGTGTGAGTTTCATTGCATAAAACATTCATGATATAGCATAGCATACGCACTTGCAGATCCTCATCATATAAATTAGTATGGGCTCTTTTATATGATGAGTTGTAATTCCTGGAAATCCTAACTTATAAGTTTGTATGGGCATTCATATAAGTTAGGGTACGAGATTGATTACTTGTCGTTACTGTTCTTACTACCTTGCTTTACCTGCTTTACTTACTGTTTATTTATTGTTGTACACCTTTATTATACTCCTGCTTATACATGAATAGATTAGCCCCTTTTACACTTGTGTAGCTTAGAATTTGTGTATATACTAGTTTACTTTCCCCGTCACCTGCTTTGTATATTACTGTTATATTGCAGCTTTTCTTCCTTTCCTTCCGCCCGGTGCCTTGGAGTCGCCGGGGGAGCGGATGGGAAGCCACTTAGTCTTTATGACTAACGGTTGCTACGTCCCTCTTTTTAGGAGCACATTCAGTGGTATAGCAGCGTTCAACACTGGAGGCTAGCCAGGTCAGGTGTGCAGGGCTGGGGTTTATGGTACCTTAGCTGCCGTCAGTGACAGAGGCGGGTGAGTGTTTTGAGATGTAGCCCTTGGGGCATTTAGCTGGTTAATCTGATGATTTGCAGGAGCTTGTGTAGCTTTCTGTCTTTCTTGTACTTACAGTTTGGACATTCTTACTTATTGTGAATCTATGTCTTTTAATACCTTCTTTCATTGATGGGTTGGCGCTGTGTAGTTGGTTTAGCCGGCAGGATAGGCGTCTTGTGGGGGAGGCTAGCTCGTGTGCTGGCACTTCCGCAAGGCGGCTGTCCTGGGCATAAGACTCCCCTCGACCGTGTTTTGTGTTCCGGGAGGGGGATCTTACAAATGGTATCAGCTTGCAACGATCCTGAGATAAAGAAGTCCATTAGACCACTAGGATACCCCTGCTAGCTAGATCAGTTTGAGGACAAACTGATGCAACAGAAGCAGTGGTGTGCCCATGTGTAATTCACAATAAGTATGTCCGCGTTTTCCTATAGAAAGTGCCAACCTAAGCCAAACTCGTACCCTTACATACAAATGCTGGCTCACTCCGAGACAGTAATTGGTATTACCATTCCAACAATTAGAGTTGGTTTGGCATATGATTGATGCCAACCTAACTAGGATACCGTTTTGGTCTACTTAGCAGGATATGTTGGGACATACCCTAACCTTATACCGATCTTGGGGATGATTGAGCCAAGCAATAAGTGACCTTGAGTGACTAAGGGAAGAGTTTAATGTGAGTGTAAATGCTAAAGATTCGCACCCTGATATTTCTATCCCAGATATGGAGTAATATTATCATCTTACCCAAAAATTTTAGGGCAATCTCAATGAGGTTGGTGCCTGTAGTCCATTATCAGCTTAGTAAGAGACCACCAAGCATGCCTTTTATACTGTATGTCGATACCTCTCACTTCTTTTTTATGTAGAAGGTTTCATACGGAGAAGATATGATAAGAATTCGGATCCAGAGAAGGCTCATTTTAGGACGAATGTGTTATATTGGTGGCAAAAGAAACTCAGTCGAAGAGATATGAAGGCTTATGTCTTCGTTTATTGGGCTAGTTTTGTACCATCTTGGATCCCTTGAGGAGTTAGAATCTTTGTAATTTTTGACATTGGAAGTTTTGATCCTTGAGAAGTTAGTTTACCTTAAGCAAAGCAGACTGCTAAGGCCATGTTTGGGTTGATATGAATTTTATTAGCGGAATAAGAGAGGAAAAACATTTTTGAAGATGATCATTTTCTCTATATTGTTCTAAGATTATGTGGATAGGTAATGAGGAGAGTAGTAAATCTACACTTTGGGGATATGCAGCTATGCTGTGATAACTTTATAACTGGGAAGTTAATGAAATTTTGTGCATGCATTGCGGGTATGATGATACACTACCCCTGAGTTTGGAAAATTCGTGGTGAACATTCCCTTAGTGTTGTAATTATTTGATGTTGGGAAATTAATAAGTATTCAGCGGTGGAGTCAACAAGATTAATATGACTTGATTGATGATCTAAAATCCGAAAAGTTTTTATAAAATAACCATGCATGCCATGGATGATCGTTGGCAGGGATGGTGGGGCGCTTGTAATGGATTTGATTTAGTTTATCATATCGTGAAGTATGCCCTACTTTTGGTAGCCTGCATAACTCGTGTCGAAGGGAAAATCATCCCGAGCCTTGCACCTTGGTTCATGTTAAGTTCAAGCATATATAAATGTACCGGGTGATTGGATGTTCTTTGTGCATGCTCTCGTTGCAATGAGATGCAGTTTGGTCGTCGCCGTAAAAAAAAAATTTAAACTTCTACATCCCGGTTGATTTATGAGTGCGTCGATTCGGGGATCTATAGGGAAAGAACTCTAAGTCGAGGAAGGTATGCCCCTAAGGTTTGTGTCCATATGTGAGATGAATGTACCATATGGGCGGTGGAAGAAATTTAGCCGAAAAACGTATGGGGGCTAATCCTATTTCTTCGTTTATTGGCCTAGCTAATGGACCAACTGAGGTTTCACCGGGAGTTAAAAATCTTTGCAGACTGCTTCACTTAGCCTTGCTATAATGGTGTTTTCTCATCTAAGTCGTTACAAGTCGACGATATTAGAATTAGGTACACCTTGATGAATGAGTCATTTTAAATAAGGTGGATGGTTAAACACCAAGTTTTGGGTTACGTTGTGTCCCCTACCAGAATAACATATGTGAGTACCTAAAAGATGGTTATGTCTTTGCTCTGATCGAAGGTTATGCAGAGAAGTAGACCAAGGAGAAATGCCGATCTAAAACCTTTTGGGAAATACACCGAGGTTGTCGAGTTTTCATATATGAACGCCTAGATAAATCATATAGCTGGGTAATTGAGGATATGAATACATCCTGATGTGTGCCAATTAGGACCTTTGTGGGTGACGTTGAGTAAAAATTAGCATGATTTTAGATGGATGTCAATACTATGTGAAGGATGCGATGATATCCTGATGTGATGGTAATGACTTGAGTTGGCAGTCCTCGAGTGCTGTTATGCACTAGTCGGATCTCGGTAAGTGCTTGGATGACTTAAGGACTTGGTGGTAGTCCTTAGGTTCTGATAGCATGAGTTCCATCATTAGAACCTCATGGGTGTAGTTATGTAAAATCTTGAATCCTCTTGATAGTGTTGTAGTGCCTCTCAGTGATCAATGGTCGGTCCGACGACCGCGCGACAAATTTTGGGGGACGCCTTGAAATTTGTTGAGTTGGAGTTGTATTTGATTGTTGATCAAAGAGGTGTGTTTAAAAGTGACATATTTAGGATAACCGGTTTAAATCGTAGCACTCTTAGTGCCAAGGTTTTACAACGTGGTTGTTAAATTAACAAATTCACAACAATGGTGTCTATGCACTGGTTTGCGTACATATGTAATGATATTGTAAATTAAATAAAATTACCGAGTATTTGTGTTGGAGACTCATGGCAGACAGGTATGATATTGATGCAAGACAACTGTTGATGACACCTGCTTTAGAGATATAGTGTTTTGAGATCTAGTCCTGCAAGGTGTAAACGAGCTGGTGGCTCGGCAGTCATGTTGGTTCATAGAACCTGGTTAGCGATATAGATGTTGGTAGTGGTTGCCGGTTGCATCGTGGTTTTATAAACGAGTAGCATGCTTGATGACGTTCATATCGAGTCCTTGCTAAATGTTCCCTTGTATGTTATATGCTTGAGATTAAATCACAACATAATCAGTTAAACTGATGTAGCGATTTTTGAAATAGTGTGTGTCATTATTAGGTCGTATGACCTCACAGGGCAAGAGTGCGCATGCAATCTAGTTTCTATGTATAAATCGCAACAATTGAGAGTGCATACATACACTTGAAATTATTATGGATGAAGTGCCCACGAATGATTATGATGAGTATATTTTACTCTCATCTAGAAAATCCTCATAGCCTCAACCAAATATTTCGGGGACGAAATTGTTTCTTCGTTTATTGGATTTGTAACATCCCGTTTCCAGCTAGACCCCTTGTGCGCATTTTTTGAGTCAAGCGAGTTGACTCGGGCTCGGGGTGTACTGAGGGCCAGGCTTGCACCTGAGCCGGGGAAGTACACTCGACGAACGCGGCGAATACCATTTCTATTCCTTGTCTCGATGTTTGCTGTATCTGGATCCGAGCTGTCCGGAGAGTATAATTTGAGCAATAAAACTCGAAGGAGGCGTACCGCCTTAAAGGAATTATAGTGCGTACGTTAGCTCAAATGACACGGTCTGCGAATAGCATATTTATCCAAAAGGCGATATGCAGCAGACGGTCTCGGTATTCACCCCAGTCCATTTTGTTAGACTCGTGAAGCCTATACGAGTTCAACAAAACTGTCCGCGCTTCTGATGAGAATCGGCGAATTTATTAATGTGGTCTGCGAATAGCATATTTATCCAAAAGGCGATATGCAGCAGACGGTCTCGGTATTCACCCCAATCAGTTTTGTTAGACTCGTGAAGCCTATACGAGTTCAACAAAACTGTCCGCGCTCGATTCTGATGAGAATCGAAGAATTTATTAATGTGGTCTGCGAATATCATATTTATCCAAAATGGTGAAATTGACCAAACGACCTCACAATTGACCCCAGTCGGTCTTGTTAGACTCATAACAATAGTACGAGTTCAAAAAATTTATCCGTTCACGATTCCGACATCATTTGGACAGTTTTCACGTTTAAGTCAAAATTTGGCCGCAAACGCTCCGGAGAGCGTAAAAATGAGCAAACGAACTCGGAACTGACCTCAACGTGTTTCGATGGGTGCGTATCGACGAGACGATCGTAACGAGCCCGTTCGGGATAAATTCCGAGCATTCTAGAGCATTGTGCGAGTGTTTTAAACAATAATAATAATAATCTTTTATTGCTATTATTATTATTATTATAACTTTATTTATGATATTAATATATATACATGCGTAATGTTAGGTTAGAAAAGGAGAACCCCCGATCCCTTCCCTGCTCCCTCTCTCTCTGACGGCGCTTCCCTCCTCTCCAGCCCGTGAAGTCAGCCGCCCCTCTTCTTCGTTTCATCTCCTTCGCTCCGACCAAGCTCCGGCCTCCGACGAGCTCTCCCCTCCAAACGAACCGAGCAGCCCTCTACATCAGCCCCAACTCTGGACATCTCCTCGGACAGAACCCACCTCCGACAAACCACCGAGAGCCTTACTCTCTCTACCTCCTCCGACGAAGCCAAACTCCGAACCGCCGCCTGCTCATCTACACTCAGATCCGGCAAACGCCATGGCCGCCAATCTTGCCGAGCTCCATTTCAAGATCCGGCCGCCCATGCGAGGTCCAACCTCCTCCAGTCTAGATCTGACCAAGCTCGGGCTGCCTGCAGCTACTCCCTCCAGCTTCTACTTGAGATTCAGCCTTGACCTCCAGCTTCTACTTGAGATTCTTAGTAGTTTTGTTTTCAAGATTTTTTGGCAGCTAGCTGTTGCTATTGAAGTGGATTATCTGAACCTTCATCTGAGAAATAGGACTACCAATATGAAGTCAATCGACTTATGGATCTCAAAGTCCGCAACTTATTCATCAATATGAGTGCTCCAAAGAACATTTATTTGCGAAGCGATAATGAAGTCGGATCCAGCGAACTCGAGTTCTTCATCTTCTAGATCCGGTGACATCTCCCTTCCGGTGACATCTCCCTTCGACGATCACCAAACAGCCAGGCGATTCCACCTCTCCAAAAATAGAGAGCAAACCTTGCTCTTCGAGGTCAAAACAACCCACTCAAAGAGGACGACACCACTTCGGCGACGATCGATGAGATCCGTTGTCGCGAACGACGGATAAATGCCACATTCGCGGCTATTGGGTAGCATGCATGGACACTCGGTGAGCTTCCTCCCCTCTCCCTTGGTGCTAGATCTTTAGATCATATAGGAGAGATGTTGGGCCAAGAGGACCCAACCTTGTGAGTTATGGTGTTTCCATAGGAGAAGACCACGCTAGAACATCCGTTCTAGGGCGACGATCGCCGTGAGATTTGCTTCAATCAACCCCTCTCTTCAATACGAAGAGAGAGGACTTGATCTCGTGAAGATTGGTGGTCTTTTGAGGGAGTATTCGAGGAAATAGCGCTGTTCATTTTACCCCCTTGCTGGAGGAAGAAGATGAACAAATGTCATTAGATTTACTTTAAGATACGTGCAGAAATTATGTTTGCAGACCGATGCATAAATTTGTTTTCTGCGCGCAGCTGTGTTCAAGTCCAATTTTGGGCATGATACACTGGGATTCAGGTTTCGGGCTCAACACGAAAGTTGTAGATCTCGGAAAATCCTTCGAGATGAGTGGCTGTACATATTTTGAGGAGCCCTGTAGCTCCCTAGATAACCCTTGAAAACAGACTGTGTAATTAAGGTTTGTAAGTTTGCTGTCATGTATTACACAGCCAGCTTGTTGAGCTTGTTTGAGGATGAAACACTTGGAATTGGACCTTCGGTTCAACATAAAAAAATTGTAGCCCTTGTTGTTAACTTTCCAGAATGGGGTGGCACGTAAATTTTAGTGTAGTGAAACTCTCAGAATTTCAGTTTTAGTATTCTGTGTCATGGTAGCCTAAGTCTCGATGAATTTTGGAATAACTTCATTGATACTTGTTGTTGTTCAAAACAAAATTGTAGAGATGATGTTGATGATGATGTGCATATCGCTGTAGAATTTCATGATTTTTAGATAAATATTTATTGTCATTTTGTGAATAATAAATTGTGATCGTAACAAAGCAGCGAGTCTATGCTAGAGGCTTCAGCGAGATCGGAATTGAAATGGATCCTTGTTTATATATATTTTGGTGATTTACCTTGTTTTGTTTATCGGAGGATGTTTGGAATTGGTAGATAAATGTTGATGACAATGTGGACATCCCTCTTAAATTTCATAATTTTCGGATATAAACTTGATTGTCAATATTAGGTTATAAAATTATTGTGCCGTAAATAGCAATCAAGACTATTCCGAATGAGCTGGGATATGGTGCAAACACTTAAGACGCTAACCCTGACGTGTAGAGGAAATTTTAGAATTCTTGGGTTAATATAGCCATTCGATTGATCACTTGTTTGATGACGCTCTAGGACAATAAATATGTGCATAAAACTTTAGGCAAGTTGTGATTTGAATAGTGCTCCTAATTACATTATATGTAAAAGGTTATTATTAGGATTTTAATATAACATTGAAGGTGATTGACCTAAATATTGCGAAAAATTATGTAATGAACGATTGATGGCGTAGTATGTATTAACATTTAAATATATATGTTGAATCTAATAGGGTTGGATGAGAAACAACCCTTGAGTAAAAGCCGAGCTTAGTCTTATAGTCTTCTGGTAATAACCTTGAGTCAATTGGATGAATATTTGTACTACCTCCCCTTATGTGGTTCATATAACTCATTTGGCCTGCGAATAGTAAAACAGTAGAATGGAGATAACTTGTAAACTATTAGGTGTGAATGAGAGGTAGTTGGTGTACCTGATTTGGATGAAAAGGTCGAGGTCACCAAAAAGGAGCTTAGGTGGCGAGAGAGTGCTTGGTGAGCTATGGGTAAGGCTGTGCTCGGGATTGATGAAAGATCGTCTTTCCCCTTAGAGGGTCATAAAGCACTGAGGTTTAATTCAAGTGAGATGATAAGAGGGTAATCTTAAGGGTAGATACCAATAATACTAAGTGTCTTGAGAAAGAGAACTTTGGGGTGTCATCCCATTGTAGTTCCTAGTACCGTAGCGAGCCCCTTACAGGGTAACCCTCGGGAAGTCCAAGATTAACCCTAAATTGCAATAACAATTAAAGTAGGCAAGAGTAGCCATAGTAGGGTAAGATTGGATTTGTGTATCTCCTCCTAGTTGCGGGAGTGGCAGGATTGTGGTGCCCGGTTAGACGAGCGGGAACCTCGAGGGGATGATTATCCCGGTAACATTCTCAGAAATGTGGCAGGTCTCCGGTACTAGGCAGGTCGTCACTCCGACCGTGGTACGTTGACTTAGCGGGTGTGTAGGGGTTTAAGGGGCCAGCTTGGCTGCGTGTCGGGACGACAGTTCCCCGAAGACACCTCTCACTTGGCTCACAGTCTGGTGGACTCCAGCAAAGAGTACGCAGAGCTTCGCAGTTGTTTAGCGTCGAGGCGTACGTGCGGTCTAGGCCTGGTAGAGTGTATACCCGCCTAGGAGTGGACAGCCCGGTCCGCTATCACCGTGTGTCACAGCGGTGGGTACCCGAGAGGTTGGCTTCCTTTCAAACAGAGGGAACTACAAAGGTCTATGCGCATAGAGTCGTGTGTGTGAGTTTCATTGCATAAAACATTCATGGCATAACATAACATACACACTTGCAGATCCTCATCATATAAATTAGTATGGGCTCTTTTATATGATGAGTTATAATTCCTGGAAATCCTAACTTATAAGTTTGTATGGGCATTCATATAAGTTAGGGTACGAGATTGATTACTTGTCGTTACTATTCTTACTGCCTTGCTTTACCTGCTTTACGTACTGTTTATTTACTATTGTACACCTTTATTATACTCATGCTTATACATGAATAGATTAGCCCTTTTTACACTTGTGTAGCTTAGAATTTTTGTATATACTAGTTTACTTTCCCCGTCACCTGCTTTGTATATTACTGTTATATTGCAGCTTTTCTTCCTTTCCTTCCGCCCAGTGCCTTGGAGTCGCCGGGGGAGCGGATGGGAAGCCACTTAGTCTTTATGACTAACGGTTGCTACGTCCCTCTTTTTAGGAGCACATTCAGTGGTATAGCAGCGTTCAACACCGGAGGCCAGCCAGGTCAGGTGTGCAGGGCTGGGGTTTATGGTACCTTAGCTGCCGTCAGTGACAGAGGCGGGTGAGTGTTTTGAGATGTAGCCCTTGGGGCATTTAGCTGGTTACTCTGATGATTTACAGGAGCTTGTGTAGCTTTCTGTCTTTCTTGTACTTACAGTTTGGACATTCTTACTTATTATGAATCTATGGCTTTTAATACCTTCTTTCATTGATGGGTTGGCGCTGTGTAGTTGGTTTAGCCGGCAGGATAGGCGTCTTGTGGGGGGAGGCTAGCTCGTGTGCTGGCACTTCCGCAAGGCGGCTGTCCTGGGCATAAGACTCCCCTCGACCGTGTTTTGTGTTCCGGGAGGGGGATCTTACAGGGTACATGTTCTTTGATCAAGTTGAGAAGAAGCTTGTACGTAGTCGTGATGCTGTTTTCTGTGAGGATCAGACTGTTGGTGATCCTGAGGGAACTGTTGAGTTTGAGGTTGACTCTTGCACTGCTGCAGAGTCACCTATGGTTGGAGATGAGGACGACACTGAGGAGGCTACTGAGCCTGAGCCAGCACAGGGTACTGATACCCTTCCGGATCATAATATCACCACTGATGGTGAACCAGGAGTCGCTGAGGACTTTACTGATGATGTTCCTGCACCGGCCCCTGAGCCTGCCCTACGGAGGTCAGATCGAGCCAGGCACCCGTCCGCTAGATATTCTGCATCAGAGTTCATATTGCTGACTGATGCGGGGGAGCCTGAGAGTTATTGTGAGGCTGTGGTGAGCACCGAGAAGCGTTAGTGGATGGTTGCTATGCAGGAGGAGATGCAGTTGCTGCAGAAGAACCACGCGTATGACTTGGTGAGATTGCCTAAGGGCAAGAAGGCCTTGAAGAATCGTTGGATTTTCAGGGTGAAGCAGGGAGATTCCTCCACACCTCCCAGGTACAAGGCCAGACTGGTGGTGAAAGGTTTTGGACAGCGACAGGGCGTTGACTTCGATGAGATCTTCTCACATGTGGTGAAGATGTCATCTATTCGTGTTGTCCTTGGCCTCGCTGCGAGGCTTGATTTGGAGATAAAGCAGATGGATGTCAAGACCGCCTTTCTGCATGACGATCTTGAGGAGGAGTTATACATGGAGCAGCCTGAGGGTTTCAGTGTCAGAGGGAAGGAAGGTCTGGTGTGCCGTTTGTAGAAGAGTCTATATGGCCTGAAGCAGGCCCCACGACAATGGTATAGGAAGTTTGATTCTTTCATGGGGGAGATCGACTTTAGGAGGACCACCCATGACCATTGCGTGTTCATCAAGCAGTATGCTCCAGAGGATTTCATCATTCTGCTACTGTACGTGGACGACATGCTGATCGTCGGGAGGAACACTGCTCGCATTGCTGAGTTAAAGCGGCAGTTGGGTTCCACTTTTGAGATGAAGGATCTGGGTGCTGCGAAGACCATTTTGGGGATGCACATTCGCAGAGACAGGGGAGCCAGATTACTTTGGTTGTCACAGGAGCGGTCCATCCGCAAAGTGCTGCAGAGATTTGACATGGACTAGGCGAAGAAAGTGAGCATGCCTCTTGCAGCTCACTTCAGGCTTACCGTTGATCAGTGCCCCAGCACACCCGAGGAGATTGAGGCGATGCAGAAGATTCTGTATGCATCTGCAGTTGGGAGCCTCATGTACGCGATGGTGTGTACTTGTGCAGACATTGCGCATGCTGTTGGGACAGTCAATAGATTTCTCTCCAATCCTGGGAGAGAGCATTGGAGCGCAGTGAAGTGGATATTGAGATACCTGCCAGGGACGTCAGACTTGACGTTGAGATTTAGAGACAGTGAGCCAGAGCTGTTAGGCTACACTGATGCAGACATGGCTGTAGATGTAGACTCCAGGAGGTCGACGTCCGGATACATGATTCTGTTTGCAGGGGGAGCTGTCTCGTGGGCGTCGAGACTGCAGAAGTGCGTTGCATTGTCTACCACGGAGGCTGAGTTCATTGCGGTTACTGAGGCTGGGAAGGAGTTGCTTTGGATGAAGAGGTTCATCAAAGAACTTGGATTCACTCAGGACCGATACACACTCTTGTGTGACAGTCAGAGCGATACCCACCTGGGGAAGAACCCCACGTTTCACTCGAGGTCAAAGCACATCGACACTCGGTAACATTGGATACGAGAAGTCCTGGAGCAGAAGGAGCTTGACCTTCAGAAGGTGCACATTGATGTCAATGGGGCAGACATGCTGACCAAGACAGTGCCAAGGGGGAAGTTCGAGCATTGCGTTAGAATCGTCGGGATGGCGGTTTCTTCCACCTCGATGTGAAGGGGGAGATTTATTGGGTGTGGTTCCCATCCAAGTCGGACAAAAACCACCGGGTACACGATAACCCGTTATTCCTTTTTGTTGTTAGTTTTTTGTTTAAAATAATAAAAGAAAAAAAAGAGGAGGTGGGAGACAAAAGGGGGCGGCAGCCAAGGCAAAACAAAAGGAAGATAACCTAATCTCGTTTTCTTCTCTAGCCCCCTCTCCCTGGATCTATAACCGCCGCAGCTCTCTCTCTCGTTTTTTAACCGCCGCAGACCTCCCTTTCTCTTTCTCTCGGTTTTGGGAGAGCAGCAGCTCACACCCTCTCTCTCTCTTTCTCTCGGTTTTGGGAGAGCAGCAGCATCCCGCACCCTCTCTCTCTCTCTCTCTCTCGGTTTGGAGATCGTTGCAGCCCACCTCTCACTCGCTCGGTTTGGAGAGGAGCAGCAGCAGGTGCGGCGTGCGGTTCTGAGCAGTGGCGGCGTGCGTTTGGATCAGTTTTGGAAGGGGCTTTGTGCTCGTAATCGTTGTTCTTGGAAGGGGCTAATCATAGCCGGTCTTGTTGGCGGATTGGAAGGAGGAACATCATCTTCGACATTGGGACAGATTGCTCAATCCGTCCGGGTAACGACTCCATCATCTCTCTTGTATTCCTTTTCAATATTGTGATTGTGTATTGTGTTGGAAGGGAAGCGAGTGTTAATCCTTTGTGGATTGTAGTGGTGGTGGAGGAGTGGAGATCCTGTGTGGATCGGTGGGAAAGCTTGTATTCCGTGCGTGTGTAATTTCACACACCTTTTTAGTGGAGGCTTTCCGGGTTGGACTCCGATCGTCCCGTGGTTTTTCACCCAATTGGGTTTTCCACGTTAAAATTTTCTGTGTCTTCTATGGTTTGCATTTTTGCTTTTCGTTTGCTTTGCTTGGAATACCGCTCAAAGCGGTCGCGCAGGTGCTTGCTCAAAATTGCAACAGGTGCTCTGGTCGGGATTGTTAGCTCGCATTCCCAACAGTGTGTCTTTACCTCTTTACGTACTTTCTATATCTTGTAGAGAAATTTGACTCTGACGGCAAACACATTTCTATCTTACCAAACAGATAAAACTGTTTTCACGTTCATGACAACATTGAAAACACAGTTTCTCTAAACATTGCAACTGCGTTCATGACCATAATTTTCAACCACTGCGTTCATTATCATAGTTTCCAACCGGTGCGTTCACGACTGCCACCGCCGCCCCAAACAGAGCATATATGTTATGATGTGAGATTTCTTTGTAAGTCGCATTGTCGCCAAAAATCGTGCACCAAGTGCGGTATACTCTGCATCGGTTCTCTCTTGCATTCCGAAAAACACATTCCCACAGACGACGTCAAACTGTTGCAGTCTACTCAAGGCTCCAAAAACCGGTTCAGAATGAACCGTCTCAGCCCAAGAGCGGTCGAGCGCGCAATCAGTTACTAAGAGACGAGACGGATGGTAAAGAGTCTTTTTAGCGCGGAAAACCCCGGAAAGGGATAAAAACACGTGGTCGGGACGGTGCCGACCAAATTTCACTATTTGCATCTTCTTTACAGGGCTTTCTTGAAAGACCGAGGGCGACATGCCGTTCCTCATTACAACTTTGGGGGTGAAAGAGAGAGAGAGACGTTCAGAGGGTGATAGGTCGCCACTCTTGAAGCTTCAACTTCTTTTTTGCAGCGGTGGGGAGCACCGTGCTCTGGGACTTGTGCGCGCTCTGGAACTCAGCGCATTCTGGAACTTGTGCGCGCTCTGCAACTCAGCGCGTTCTGGAACTTGGCGCATTCTGAAACTTGTGTGCGCTTTGGAACTCGGCGCGTTCTGGAACTTGTGCGCGCTCTGGAACTTGGCACATTCTGCAACTTGTGCGCGCTTTGTAACTTGGGCGTTCTTCAGAATGCTTGAAGAGGGACAAAGTTCTTCTTCTGTCTTCGAGGTGTTCAAAGATTCCTTCAAGCACGGCTTTGAAGAGGAGGGAGATCTTCAAGAGAACTTTCTCTCTCTTGAACTTAGGAGGAAGGAGAAGGAGAATAGAATGAAAAAAAGAGAAGCCTTGGGGTTCTATTTGTAAGACCCCTTTTTTGCTACATAACCGGATCTTATACCCAGAACCGCCGCTTTGCGGTGACACCAACACTCGGGAAGGTCGCCACTACAAAACGTCGATCCTGTCAGTCATATCGATCACAGAAGAAGAAAGGTATAATGAAACATATAGAAGCTCGGGTCCACATCACATGCTATATATAGATCATAATAATAGAGATGTCCACATATAATAACTGAAATGAAAGTAGCAATATAAAAGGGCTCATGCTCAGTACAACATGTCCTCACTACAAAATCATTTGCGGAAGCAAATTTATAGATATGCACTCACGGATCCTGAAATCGGTGCTCCGTTGCTAGAGTGACCCACCTCCACCTGCGCCGGCCTCTGGTGGTGCCGCATCTCCTCGGTCCCCTAAAATGATATGGTCCACCGACCGTTAGTCAAAAAGACTAAGCCTCATTTCCCCTCATCCATCCCTCAGTGGCCCTAGGCACCGAGGGGAGGATGAAGCGGAGGACAGCAAGGGGTGTAAAATAAAGCAGGTGACATGTCTTAGCTACAGGAGTATCTATCACTACACAGAGGTTTATATATATGAAGCAGTAAATAATGCATGGTAAAGAACAAGTAAAGACACGTATAGAATAGAAAAGTAACCATTGATTTATAGGAATGCTCATACAAACCTATAGACCAAGGGGTCGTTTAGCAATGCCTATCGTATAAAAAGTCTCATAACCAATTTATACGATAGGGGTAGGGGTTGAAATGCAATGCTTATGCTATGACATACCGAGTTTATGTTGGGTAATGTTACGATCACACAAGTGCAACTCACACACTTCGACTCTATGCGCACAGACATTTAGTTCCCCCTTTTTGGAGCTAACAAAACTCCCAGGATACCCCCGTAGTGGCAAAAGAAGAGGTGGGTTGTGCCTCGCCCACCTCTAGGTTGGTATTCACACTACCTAACCTAGACCTATCGTACATCTCAACGCAAAAATGTGGAGCGTGAAAGTGCACAGTTAACCTCACTAGAATTCTCTAGAGGGGGGGGGGGTGAATAGAGATTTAAAATATTTTGTGCAATTATATATATTTATATGTGGTGATCACAGATTAAGGCTTCCCACACACCAACAAGAATTAAGTAAGTAAAGAAAGTAAATGCAAGAAAAGAAATCACAGCACAACACAAGGAAATATAGTGGTTCCCCAAACTTTGGGTAGTCCACTCTTCTACCCCCTTGGTAGGAAATTCACTATCTTGCATTGAGTCTTTTGATAAGGAGACTCTTAGAACCACCCTGAGTCTTTTGATAAGGTGACTCTTAGAACCAATACAACTAAATTTTTTGAAGAGAGATTCTAAAAACTCTTTTACAGTATTTGAAAGTGAAATAAGAAAAAAAAAGGAGAAGAAGTATTTAAGACAAGAAAGAATTTTCTTCCTAGCAAGAAGATTGGAAGCACAAGAAGTAGTGAATGAAATCTCTCTTCTATAGTGAGAAGGAGATTGTAGGCCTTTTCTCTCTTTTGTGAGAGCTATCAGAGTATACAACAGAGTGGCTTCAGAAGCAGGAGAAGATGGAAGCTTGATGGTTGCTGCAGAATTATTTCTCAATTCTCTCTCTTTTCACTTGAGAGCTCTTCCTCTTTTTCAAATGTAAAATGGTGGATCACTTCTATTGCTCTCTGCCGACCACCTTGTTATTTATAGCCCTGTTCATTAAAATAACACTATAGGAGAGTAATCAATTAGCAGGCAGAGTATTAGAAAGAAGGAGAAATTTCCATAACAATTATATCCATAGAAGGAAAGTATTCATTCTGATTTCAAATAGTGTCCATAATGGATTTAATCAAATTAGCCAAGAATTCATTAGAGGAAAAGAATAATTCAGAACGGCTATAAAGAATAATTTGATTCCATATAAATCAGATCTATAAAAGAAGGAAAGAGATCTGGCGATTTTTGAATTAATCATAGAAATCGACGTGCGTCGATTACTATTCGACGTAAGCGTCGAATTTGTCCTGGCAAAACGTCGAGAGGAGAATAAGGAAGGTGCGTCGACTTCTCAAGATACGTCGACTAGAAGTCAGAGCTACGTCGATATAGGATACGTCGAATTCTGCTTAAAGGTACTTCGACTCATTCTGAAAGAAACGTCGATACTACTTCGACGTTGCATCGAATACTATTCGACGCATATTTACTTAACCTTGATTTTCCTTTCTTAGAATTCATATTCAACTCATTTTCAGGGGTTAAGAGAAATCATTTTCCCAACAATCTCCCCATATTTGTCTTAACCCTATTTAGAGGAAAATCACAGCATTTGTAGAGAAAAGAAATATGTCAATCAAGCAGAAAAGAAATTGGAAAGAGAGATCATATAACCAAATTTTCAAGAATTATATAAACAGACTTCATGTTCATACCAATTAGTATTTAATTATAGGGTAAAGTATATCAGTCTTATTTTCAAACATTACTCAGGAGGGGTAGGAGGAGTCTTTCTCTTTCTCTTAAATACTACTGTTTTAAGAGAGGGGGTTTCTCCTTCTCAGTTGCAGGAAGTTCACCTAGCTCCCCCTGAGCAGATTGCTCCCCCTGGGATGGAACTTCCTTTGATCCTTCTACTTCTTCAATTTATTTATCATCTTCAGCTCCAGCTGTATCTGGTTCCTTAGCTCCTACTTCAGCCAACACAGCATCTGGCTGTCCTTTTTCATTTTCAGCTTCATTCATAACAGTATCCAGCTCCCCCTGAGTTTCAGTTTCTTTATTTTTCTTACCATCTGCCACATTTTCCTTTTCAGCTTCATTGTCTGCTCTGCTTACCTCCCCTTGTAATAGTACCACTTGATTTGCAGCCTCTCTTGCTATATTAAGTACCTCTATTGTTTGTTCTTCAGAGTGTAGCTCAGGTACAACTTCATTTCCAATTGTCTTGAGAAGTGCAAGACTATCATCTTTTGAGGAAGGAGGGGACTTGTGAGAGAGAGATTTAGGATTGGAGAGCTGCTCTTCATCTAGATTCTCCCCCTTCTTGACCTTCCTGGCTAGGGAGGTTAAGAAAGACCTGGTTACTCTAGAGGAAGAGAGAGAGGTCTTCAGATTTTGCACAGAGGCACTGACCCCATCTATTTGGGTGTGCATGTGAAGGATGGATGAATGAATCTGGGAGCAGTGCTCATCCAGCATTGCTTGGAATGTATGAGCTGCTGATGCAATGCACTGAGTAAGGAAGGATTCAGTGGATGCAGATGGTTCATGTTGTTGTTGGTGATGAGGAGAGAGTGGTGGAGGTGGTGATGAGGGTGGAGAAAGGTTAGTTGATGTATGAGGTATTGGTGATAATGGAGGTGAAGAGGATGAGAAAGTATGAGGAGGAGGAGATGGATGAACAGGAGAGTTAGGAGGAGAGGGAGTCCTTTCAGGAATGGAACCAGGCTTAGGGATTTGCCTGGTCCACTTGGAGAATAGAGCTATTGACATTCTTTTTCCTGGAGGAATGGGGATTCCTTTTGACCTACAGAGGCCAGGGAAGGAGTGGAAGAGTACTTGACTCATAATCCTCATATATGCATTTTCTTTGTGTGAGTATTTGGAGCCTATCATCTTGAGTAATCATGTGGCCCAGTCCACCTTCTTCTTCAGCACAAGAGCCCCCATGATGTTCAGTTGTTGTTTGGGTACTGCATCATGGGCTGAAATTTTGCATAGTAGTATCTTTCCTACTATATCTGCTAACAGTCTGTACTCCTCAGAAAAGTCTATTTTCTTTAGATGGATTGGTTTATCCTTTGAAAACTTCATGGTGGTTAGCAGATGCTTGATTTCATCAGGTGTGAGGTCTATAGATTCATCACCTAATAGGGGAATGATGAAGACTTATGAGGTTACTCTTTAGAAATTGATTTCCTTTCCCTATTTTATTTGAACAAAGATAATATTAGGATATACCTGATGGAAGATCAAAGGTGGTCTTAATATGTTCTGCAGAGATTGAGACTGGTGTCTCATAGATTGTTCCCTGGATTTCTCCTTGTTCAGATATCTGAACATGAGTCATCAGCTCTATGAGCTCTGTTTCCAGGAGCTTGCATCTTGTGGAGATGAGTTTGTCAAATCCAGCTTCAGTGAAGAGAGCTATGATGTTCTTATAATTTTTTGCAGCGGCTTGGAAGGAGTCGAGGTCAATGTCGAAACCAGAGTTTATCTTGGGAGCCATTTTAGGTCAGTGAAAGAGAGGAGGAAATGGCTGGACTAAGGAGCAAGAAGGATGAAGGATGCAGAGTAGTGAAGGTTTCTAACTGAAGAGTCTTTTTAAGTTAGGTGAAGCGTCTAAACGGGACTCAATTCGAGGCTTATTCGGTACTTCAGTGAATGTGACCGAAAATATATTAGTATTGCCGCTCATTTTTATGAAGTCGACGTTATGATGAGTGGAGTTCGACGTGAGCGTCGATATAGTCTGATTTGGGATGATAGGGTTTCCTATCAACGTATGAGTCGATTGGAGTCGACGTATGCGTCGATTTCACTTATTGAGTTGAGTCATCGACGGTGCGTCGATTAGAAGTCGACGTGACTTTTGATTTTCCTAAAGAATTTTAGGTGTTTATTTCTTTTTATCTCTTCCTAGTTCTAAGTCAGTTTTGGACTAATTTTTACAGATAGTTTGATTGGTTGTGCCAACATTGTTTGGCAAGGTGGCCGGTTTTTTTTACATATATGACACTTGATTATCTTATTCTTATGATAATTTGAGTTTAGAGAAGGATAAAAGGGTTGATTAGGATAGAAAGTTTGATTAGGATGGGAATTTTGGTTACCAGGTTTAGGGTAGAAATTTTGGTTAGGATAGAGGTGTTGATTAGGATGGAAATCATGGTTAGGATGAATGGATCCTGAATGTGAATTATAGAAGGTTTTTGGAGGATAGGCATTTAAGTTGCTCTGAATTTTTGTGCGTCGATATATATTCGACGCATGTTGATAGTTGCTTCGATTTATATTCGGCGCTTTCTCCCGATAACGTTGATCTGATATCGACGCATGGAAAAAGTTACGTCGATTGGAAGTCGATGTACTTTTATTCAAGCGTCGAGTAGAGGTCGAGGCATCTGAGAGGTTGCGTTGAGTAAAAGTCGACGCACTATCATTCATGCGTCGATATAAAGTCAACGCAACTGTATCTTCATACATTTTCTTTTTCACTTTTTCTGATTTTGTTCTTTTATGTATTGTTTCTTTTGGCTTAGTTGCTTCTTCAGATGAAGTTTGAGAGTCATCAGCTGAATAATATGATGTTTCATCAAATTGTTTTATTTCCTTGAAGGAGTCTTCTTCCTTATTTAGTGAGTCTTTTTCTTGGTTTGATTTGATGGGTTTTGTGAATTTTACAGGGATCATCCAAGTAGGTTTGTTGGATGGAACTTGGCTGGTTGAGGGATCAGCCCCTAGACCAAGATTTTTATGTCTCCTTGTTTGTTGTTCAGTGATTTCCTTGAGAGTTTGACTTCTCATTTTTATTGACTCTTCAAAAGCTTTTGCCTGGGATACCTTATCCTTATGGAGCTAGTTTTCTATTCTAGCCCTTTCCATCTCCTTTTCTATGATGTTAGCCCTTAATTCATAATTTTTAGAGCATTTAACTTCTCTATTTCTCTAGTTTTTAGCCACATTGATTTGTTCTTTTAGATCTTTAATTTCTTGTGTAGCTTTTAGTTGATCTAGACACATTCCCATAAAATCATTTCTGAAATTATCACTTTGAAAATCTATTTCATCAAAAATGCTTACCTCGTCCTTATCCTCAGATTCCTCTATGAGAATAAGGCTATCTTCTTTTTCATCTTCAGAAGATATGCTTTCTTCTGATCCTGTCTCACTCCATGATTTAGCACCATCATCATTCTTTGAGCCTTCAAGGGCCATTAAGCATAGATCTTCTTGCTTAGGCTCTTCATTGTCACTCTTAGAAGAGGAGCTGTCCTCAGAGTCTATATCACTCCAGGCTTCTGCTATAAAGCCTCTTTCTTTCTTCTTCCCCCTTTTCTTGAGATCTTTCTTTTTCAGATCTTTCTTTGACTCAGCATTTTCTGGACATTCTGGGGCAATATGTCCAAGTTTCCTGCAAGAATAACAAATAATTTCTTTAGTAGGAGTTTTGTCATACCTTGGTTTTGACTCTCTCCTTCTTGATCCATCTGTCCTGACCCATTTCTTGAATTTTCTGGCTAGAAAACTGAATAGTTCTTCTTCAGTGATAGAGCTTCCTTCTTCTGTTGCTTTTAATGCAATGTTCCTGTCTTTTGAAGAAGTTGGAGTGTTTTCTCTTCTCTTCTCTGGTTTTCAGCAGTTGCTCATAGGATCTGAGTTTTCC